>JADRCD010194476.1:0-13788 GCA_019843815.1 Montemys delectorum | reverse complement strand
TAAATAAATACATACATAGAAAAATCATAGCATTTAGACTTAAACACAATTTCTTATATAGATTTCTACCAAGTTTTTTTTTTTTTTTTTCTTTTCCCGTGTCTATGAGTGTCTAAGTATCTTTGTGTTGCTGGGAATACACTGGTTTCCTCCACTCCATATAAACTCCAAAGTCGGGTACAGACTAGCCTTGGTCATCTCTGCCCATCACAGCACAGCATAAGGACCTTGCTTGACTCTCTAACCTGTTTATCTAAAAATTTACACTGCAATTACATGTACCCAGGAGGGGGTCTGTTACCCTGCAGAGTTATATTCACTCTTCTGGACAGCTTAGGGATGTCAGCCACTCTGCTGACTGCTGATGTCTTTGGGGAGATGACAGAGCTCAAAGGGTTGTAGCCAGAGCAGTTTGCTGAGTTCTCCTAGAACATAAACCAGAGACTTCTGCATTGTGTTCCCATTGGTGGGTTTTCCCTGAGTCTAGAGCGCTCCGGACAAGCACATTTAGTAGTGTTAATATTTAACCTCTCAAAACTGGGGGTCAGCTGGCAAAAGCATAAACCCTCTCTTAGCGTGGAAGTGTAGCTCAGCTATGTGCCCTTCCCTGCAGCCAGAACATCTGTGACTTGGGCTCCCATGGAACATGGGTTATTTTGGTATTTCTTTCCTTATGGGTATGTCTCCGATATTAGCAAATCAAAGAAAACAGCATGAAATTCAAAGCCTTTCAACTTGAGAGCTTGTGGTCAGTCAGTGGAGAAGTGGAAGAAAACAGAACATTAACTACCAGTCTTCTCTTTGTTTCTGATTTCCTCTCTTATTCCCCCCATTTGCATTCACTGGGAGTTTACTTTCTAATGTCTGTCCTTCAGTAATCCCCACATCCAGAAGTAAGGCCCATGCATTCCATTACAGGGACCAAACTGTCAGCTTAAAAAACAAGAGGGAAAAGAAAAGAATGAGAGATTGGAAAAGAATTAACAGAGTATGCAACAAAGAAAGAGGGTATGTATGTTGTGCTTAAGAGGTAAGGTATCCCTTCAAACAGCTCACAGGTGGAAGGCTTGGTCCACAGCTGGCGATGGGTCTGCAAATGTTAGGAGGCAGGGCCTACTCGGAGCCAACAGCCCGGGAGTCGGCGGCACTGCTGGTGCTACGTGTTGTCTGGACTCACTCTGTCTCTCACTGGCTCCCGGCCACCTCGAGATATGCAGCTCATTCTGCCACCCATGACTGGCACAATGCTTTGCTCCCCATTGGCCCAGATACAGTACCAGGCTGAATGACTATGGCTAAGACATCCGAAGTCAGGAGCTCACTTCGCCTCCCCCTATTAGTTCCTAATGACGGGTACCTTGTCATGGTCATGAAAGTCTAAATGATACACAACGGGAAGAAAGACCAAGATCAGAGACTATACAGACAGGCATCACATGACAGGATGCCAGTCCTGGATCTGCTCATTACAGTGTGTTTATGTATGACACACAGGGGAAAGGTACCCAAACAAATGCTTATTCTTGAATGCTAGGCCATGGACTGACCTTTGAAAGTTAGCACTACCAGGGCTTGGGTCCCAGAGGTATATTCACACAGTAATCTAGACTTTTTTTTTTTTTTTTTTTTTTTTTTTTTTTAAATGTTTAAGAGCAAGACACTTCAGGATTATTTTTCTCAGGTACAATCCAAAATCCACTAAACTTCAGGTTCTGCAAAATATTGATGCATTCCCTGGCCTGGAATACTCTGATTCAGTGATCAGCCAATAGGTGCTGTGTCTTTTAATTTTTTTTTTTTCTGCATCATCAAATGATTGTTGCTGGGCAGTGGTGGCACACGCCTTTAATCCCAGCACTTGGGAGGCAGAGGCAGCAGATCTCTGAGTTCAAGGTCAGCCTGGTCTACAGAGTGAGTTCCAGGACAGCCAGGGCTATACAGAGAAACCCTGTCTTGAAACACCAAAAAAAAACCCAAATGATCGTCATCCACTGCCAGGTTTAGAAATTACCGATGAAAGACGGCAGACTGATCTGTTTAATGAGTCTTTGACGTCTTGGTAGCATTTATTTTCTTCTTGGTACTCTGCCACCATTGATTGGTACATAAACTATGTAACACTATGTGGTTTGGAAAAAGCTGACAATTGGCAACATTTACTTCCACATTGCAGTGATGAATCACATAGCCCTCTGTGTCTGCTGAGTAATTAACTATCCATTTGTATGGACTGGCTGTGGCAATATAGTTCTCTTCAACAAGGAAGGAAAGGAATTTGGACAGAACATTAACAGTTGTTAATACCAAGCAAATAGAGTAAATTGGATTTATTAAAAAAGAGTATCTGTGTGGATTTTTACCCACAGAGCTGATATAATTTGTCTAGCTTTCTAATTATAGCTGGGACAGAAAATGGCTGAACCCACAGACCTCTCACGGTACCTAATAAACTTTTACTTACAGGGAGAACATTTCTTGGGCTGGAGAATGACAAACAATTTACTAAGCTTTTCTAGAAAGATAGTGAAAGGTGTTTCACCTATATCCAGCTGATGAATTAGCTTTAGCTAATAATAAGTATCATGAGACAGGGAGGCAGCAGCCTGTAATTATTCTGAAAGGAATGAAGGAACAGATCTGATAAAGAGACTGAATCAGCTAATCCCCCGTGGGGACAGAGCAGGCAAGAAGCTGATTTTACCAGGAGTTTAAGGGGAGGCGAGGTGAGGGACGCTGAAGGTTTTTACCTGCCTGGGATCCATTCCCACTTTCTGGTAAAAACAGAACTTCTCAGTTTTCCTTGCCTTGGGATGCAGTTTGAGATCCGTCATCAGAGGCTCTCTGCATGTGCCCCAAACCCAAGTTTCCAGTCTCAGGCATACGCATCTAAATCTACCTTGAAGTGGAGGCTTAATAAAATCTGGAGTTCACCTGCTTTGGAAGGAAAGGAGTTCCCTAAAGAGACTGGTGTTAGTCATGCCCACCTGGAGACCTGTGTTTTGTCCTTTCCAAGGCTTACCATACTAGTTTTTTATTTTTATTTTGGAAGAGTGGTGGGTTGAAAAAAAGGATGGCCCTGTAGAGGCTCTTATATTTGAATGCTTGATCACCAAGGAGTGGTACTATTTGAAAGGATTAGAAGGATTAGGTATGGCCATGTTGGAGGAAGTGTGCCAGGCCCAGTCTCCCTATTTCTCTCTGTCAATATATTTCTTTCTTCTTGTTCTATATTGTATTTATTAAGTAGGTATCATTCACTCCCAAAGAATCTTAACTATTGTAGGAAATTACAAATATTTGATATTGCCTCCCATCCAAGTATTAACCAGAGCTGACCCAGCTTAGCTTCAGAGATTATAGTAGATCAAGTGTGTTCAGAGTGGAATGGCTTCAAAGAACTCATTCATTGTTTTCCAGCATTTTCTTAGCATCTTCTTCACACAGACAAATCAAACAAATACATCCTCACTCATTATATAATTAAATTAAAGTACACAACTGGCTTTTATGTTGTACTTAATCAAAACAGTGAAACTGCACTGCAACAGAAAGAATTCTAGAATGGACAATGAGAGATAATTCTTTCAAAAACCCATAATATTAGTCCTGGCCTAATAGTATATCCCTGTAAATCCCATCACTTAGAAAGCAGAGGCAAGAAGCTTTTCGGCCTAGGTTACATAATAGTCTGTTTTAAAAAAGAAAAATAAAAGCTCACATAAATGAAAACATGAAACACGTGGAGTGGCTGTAGGCATCCTTCATGTGAACTTTAGATAGACTTCAGGATGCTTTTGAAGGACAGTGGAGAAGCCGGGTCCTTACCCATGTTTGTTGGCTGTGTTATTCATATATGATTGGGTTTTGATGTTTCTATCTGCTTTGTAATCCCAGTTCTTACGGCTGTTTTTCTCTGGCTCTACCCTTAGTGGGATAAATACTAAATACTTAGCATAAGTTTGACCACAACTTTAGTACAATGATCTTTCTTTTGATTAATCCCTTGGAATAGCTAGATATCATCTAAAGATTTGTTCTAAGGCAAGGACTCATGTATACTCCCCAAGTTCCTGCATGCATGAGAAAGACAGCTACCCTTATGCTTAAGCAATAACATGACTAAATATTGCATTTGGGAGTCATGCCTATTTTTATCTTCAGAGCTTTATAAACAGGTACCCCAGTGTTACTGTGCAGAAGCATATGTCTGACCTGATTTTTTCCTCTTCCATATGTGTCTTGCTTTTAATGTCTGGAAGCCATATGGCTTTTCCTTTGTTTCTCAGGATCAATATCTTTATCAAAATATGTCTTCATAATTCTGTAGTGATTTATTTTCCTAGAACTTCTGAGGTTTAAATTTTTCCCCAATGCATTCAAAACCCTTGAGCTATAGGATCTTTGGGCTTCATCCTTGCTCTGTTGATCTCAGGCTCCTCCTTATCCTCACACCCCCAGACACAATGCTTACAAATGTATGCTGGGTCGCAGATGCTGTAAAGAATTCTGTGACGGTCCTTTTGAGCTATTTCTTCTTTGATTGACTGGGAATGGTTGTCTGTGGTGAGCATGGTGTGAGGGGATCAGTGAGCTAGAGCTGATCACTCTACTAGCAGCTACTAGGAAATCCTTATGTCTGGTTTCTTTAGCTTAGGTTTCTTATTTTATTTTCCTGACAGCTCCTCTCAGATGGTTGACATCATAACTACCTGGGTCATTCTGAGTTGATTTCTGGAACTTTTTCTTCTCTCTTTTATCCATATCGCATCTGGCAGTATTCTCCAGCTGAAGGTGGCAGGTGATGGAGATGGCTCCTCAGCACCACGGACCCTCTGGAGGAGAGTTTTCTTCTAACATCTGTAGTGTGTGAAACTGAGACCCAAATAGAGAGTCTTATCTATTCAGACTCATGACTATAATCAAAAGAATTGTTAGATATACTTTTCTCAGTGAGGATACCTATTTTTTAGGTCAACTACAAATATTTCCCAAGGTATTTCTGCTTGCAAAGTTAAATCAAGTTGATAAGGTTAAAAAATAAATTATGTGGTAAATTATTGAACGCTGAATTACTTTTAATAGTATTTATTGAACTGGTACTGCATATAACATAACAACGGGATAAAAAGATGAATGAAATGGTCCTTGTCTTCACTCAGCATGAGAGGACAATAATTCAAGTAGAAGGTTCGTGTTGCATCATGACTACGTAAACACTGTTGGCTGCAGGCTGAGCGTGTGCTGAGCCACCACTCACTTCTCAGTTTTAGCTGTGTTCCTTTGACTCCCATCTTATTAACGTGCTGGTAAACACTGCCTTACACAGTCCCTTACATTTGCTCCCTGGCTCTTATTCATGCCTCCTCTCACCCCATCAAGGTTTATTTCTTTCACGATGAATACCCTCTGAAGTGCTGGTGGCCCTTAGAGAACCTAAGGGCATGCATGTGTCACTGGCCCACTGAGCAGCTGAAGAATGGACAGCGTTTCAGGTTGAAACCGTTTGTTCCCTCTCAAGGTGGAGGGTGCTGCTTCCCATGCTGGTCTCAGAGCTTTAGCCCTTCTTGCCTCCAATCTGCATGGACCTCAGGATTCTTTCATAGGCGTGTTAGAATTTGCATTTTGTTCTTGATGAAATGTTCACAAGAAGCCACCTCTGTACAGATCTATTCTTCACACAGGGAGTTGGGCATCTTAAGACCCATTCAACTTGAAAATGATGTTTTTCCTGTTTTTCTTTTTTCTTCTTCGAGGATGTGATTTCTCTTCCTCTGTATAAATAATATTAATAGCAATTTATTTATTCATCACCATCTACTTTGCTGTTTCCTCCTGGCCTCATTATTATTTGTTTGTTTTCTTGTCTCTTTTATGTCTTTTTTTTTGGTCATATGTCCAGGTGCCTAAGGATAACTTGACCTTCTCTCTCAGGTTTCAGGACACCCAGAGCCTTTGAAAGGTGGGCCTTGCCGATGAGCTCAGGCAGACATCTCTTTGCCAGGGCATTTTTATGATAGCTTCAGTGGTATTTCTGGTTTTATTAGAACAGTTTTCACGTCTCCTGATATGTATGCCAAAAAATGTGCTAGTATCTTCTAGTCTCCCTATCCTTTTTTCTATCATTTTGCCCTTAAACAATTCTCATTTACAGAGATGGCTGATTTGTTAAGTACATCTACTGCTCTTACAAAAGACCCAAGTTCAATTTCCAACACACACATAGGGTGGCTCACAATCACCTGAAACTACAGCTCCAGGAAATCCAAACACTCTGAGCTTAAGTAGGCATCTGTTTGCATACACACACACACACACACACACACACACACACACACACACACACACACAATTAAAAATAAACCCTACAGCTGGGCAGTGGTGGCGCACACCTTTAATCCCAGCACTTGGGAGGTAGAGGCAGGTGGATTTCTGAGATCGAGGCCAGCCTGGTCTACAGAGTGAGTTCCAGGACAGCCAGGGCTACACAGAGAAACCCTGTCTCAAAAAAACAAAAAACAAAAAAACAAAACAAAACAAAAACAACAACACAAACCTTACAAATGGTCTTAGATAAATCCATGTGCCCACGACCATTTTAATTGGTAAGAAAGATGAGTGCAGGGAACATTTGGCTTCCCTATTGTTCCCTGTTCTAGGCATTGGGATTCAGTCCCTGTGAAGTTGAATGGAATGTGTGGTTATGTGCTGTTTGTTAGAAGGACAGGGCAGTAAATGGAACCATCTAGCCTGAGGAGGAGCACTGTACTCTGGTAAATGCAAATCAAACTAGTAATTAAATAATCACACCTTCCTGGTTATCTTGCTCTCTTTGGCTCCGAGATTTATGATAGTGCTTGGATGAAGGGACAATTTTTAAAATAAAATTTATGAAATTGGATGCATTTTGCTCTTTTGTCAACTTCTGTAATTTGTTTACCATACCACTGAATAAAATACTTGAGTTTGAAATCTATATGTCAGAAAATTCTTCATATACCCTGAAGCGATTTCAAAAGTTTCTGTAACTTATACTGTTCTTTTGTAACACATCTGAAGCACTTACAGTTTAACTAACACCTTACACATGCTAAATATTTTTATTTAAGATATTTGGAAACAAGCAAGTAAACACCTGGTCCTATATGAAGGAAGGAGGGAATTTTGGAAAAGAGACTATTTTTGTAGGAGTAAATGCTGTATTGCTGGACTTATTTTCTTTGCATTGCAGTGGGAGAGTTCAGCTTCGCTTGAATGTAATAAACTTTTATGAAACAGTCTTATGTTTCCACTTAGGGCCCCCACCATCTACTCGTGCTATATATAACCGGCATTAATTCAGTCAGCCACTTCCAAGGTCCAGGGAGAGACTCCTTCAAGAGAAGGGACTGTGATTGACAGAGTCCTCAAATCAGTAATATCATAAATATTTATATACGCAGTTATAAACACACTACTATTAGTATAAGAGATACAGTTTATCCTTGGTGATAATAGCTGTGAAAGCTAAAGGAAAAGCAGCAGACTATAAACACTCTAGCTTTCTGAGGGCGGGCTATGGTCATGGCAGTCCCAAACCTCTCCAGCTACAGAGTGTCAGGTGATCTTGTCAGGCGGTCTCGTCCCCACCAGCGTTCTAGCGTGTGTGCATACAACTTAAAGCAGCTGCATGTACGCAAAGGTTATTTGTGTGCATTGCACATGTTATTTTGAAGAATTGTTCAGATATTAAGGAACTAAAGGTTCTTAGCTAAACTCCTTTCCCCAAAGCGACTATTGGTGTAAGCTCTATGAACTTACTAAAGCTTAGAAATTGTAATAATGCATTTAACTCAGTAAACCAAAATACCATTTCAACATGTAAGCAATGCAAATTATCCATGATTTTCTTGAGTTAAGTATAAGTCCGGGGCATGGCTGACACGCGCTGCATTTCTCAGTTGGGGTAATTTACAACCCGGTGCTCAGCAGCCCCGCATGGCTATGGCTGTCAGCTACTATGCTGGACATGGTCCTGCATGGTCTAACTTTTCTGCCAGATGAACAACTTCAAATGCCATTTAAAAATACATGCAGGGAACTGTTGTTGCTACTCAAGCAGTAGACTGCTTGTCTAGCATGCTCAGGAACAATGGGTTTCATTGGAAGCACTCCACACACTAGGCAGAAGTCAAGGCCCGAAGGCAGGGAGAGCAGAGATCCAGAATCAAACACATATAATGCATACATATTGTATGTGTACTCAGTGATATCTCATCTAAACATCCCAAACTATACTAAACATATTCTTGTCCTGACCCTAAGGTTAACACTAGTGAGCAGCTCCCTGGCCCAGACAGTAAATGATGTAATGACACATGTTGCACACTTAGAGAAATTTTAGCATAGAGTACTTGCTCAATAAATATCAATAGACATTATTTTTAAAAGTTATCTTTTCACTAAGCAAACAGTCTGTATTTCTAGAACTAATCTTTAACACTCAATTCTTTAAGTTATTGTACAGGGTATTGGCTTCACCATGGTACAATACTCTTTTTAAAGGAGACGCTATGAGGGCAGCAGGGTGCAATGCAGTTAGTTTGAGAACATATTCTAGCTAAAGCAAGCCTCTCCAGAGACCACTCAGCACCTCAGGAGATTAGAGGGTTTGTGTAGCGATAATCGACTCATAGTCAAGGGCTTACAGCCACAAAATATTCTCAATTATTTCACTCAGAGTGTATTATCACATGCATGAAAATAAGTTATAGTTTGGATGTCATGAAGCATGGTGCTGCATGCTTTAATTGCTTTTATAAGATTTACATAATACTTATAGCTATATTCAGCATGGTATAAACCTTATTAACTGGGATAAGGCAGTCATACTCGTTTGGTGTTCTGGGAAGATAGATGAGCCCTGACGGAAGGGACAAACACTGAAGAGACCGAAGCCAGCCACTCACAGCCAGCGCTCTGCCCTCCTTCTCTCCCCCTCCTCTGGGGCATGTGTGCACCTTCTCAGAGGGCCTGCTGCCTCTACATCTCAGGTGCTGTGATGAAAGATATGTACTACCATACCAAACTAAAATTATTCAGAAATTTTCAAATATTCTTATTTTAATTACCTTGGGGAGAAATGTTCACACACACACACACACACACACACACACACACACACAATTCTTTTTTACTTTTGAAGTGGCATTTACCAGATCAAGTCAAACTGTGACCATAGTTTGATCTGCTACATTAAGAAGCTGTACCAGCAACTGCAGAAGAATCCCTAGCAAGCCCCAATGCCTAACAGGCCCATACATTTAAAGGAGATGAGGGGCTGCTTTATTGCGTTATTTCTATAGACATGTTTGCTTGCATGTTGTACACAGGAATATTTTCCTCCATAAAACAAAACCATATTCTTCTCCTTTTCTGATTGAGTTAGCTTTCCAGTTTTTGTTTTTTAAATGGAGACACAGAAAATCTAAAAACTACTACTTTATTCAATTTCTTTGTAGCCATATTGCTTTTAAAAATAAACAGTGGCAAATGACAGGCAACACAGAGCTTCAGTCTATAGGAGACAAAAAGGAGGGCACTATGCTGTGAGCTAGGTAATGTGCATATTGCAGCAACTCCAGGCTCAAAACAAATGTCTCAGCCTTGCATGGTGGCTCACACATTTAATCCCAGCACTCAGGAGGCACAGGCAGATATCTCAGAGGCAGGAGTGTTTCTCAGTTCAAGGCCAGCCTGGTCTACAAAATAAGTTCCAGGACAGCCAGGACTACACAAAGAAACTGTCTCAAAAAATTAAAACTCAAAACAACAACAACAAATACAAAAAGAGCAAATGTCTTTTATGAACACAGATTTGAATGACTGGCCAGGTGTGGTGGTACATGCCTATATAGGTATAAAGACCTATAAAAGCACTAGAGGGCTGGGTTAGGAAGGTCTTCAAGTTCAAGGGCAGCCTGAGCTACATAATGACACAATGTCTTAAAACAAACAACAACAACAAAAAAACAAAACAAAAAAAAAACAACAAAAAAGGAAATCTCCAGGTAAGTCTTACCAACCAAATGAAACAGAGCCCAGAGCCCTGTGCAGGCCAGGACTATGGCAGTCAGAGAAAAAGGACTGAGGTGCACATGGCCGTGGACTTTGGAATCTCTGCTGTGGGATGACCACACTATATGGACGTGTGCCATCTCTTCTGTGTTTCTCTCCTGTTCCCTGTTACCACATCTGCTTTCCCCGGGCACTTGCCCAATGGACAGCTTGAGAAACCAGGGGTAATCTCACTTTATATATAAAGTAGCTGTGAATAGACTCTACAGGAATAAAGGACAAAGGTTCCTTTAAAATATCTTAAATAGCTGAGTCCAATACAACTCAAGGTGTAGGCTTTGAAGAATGCCCTTACTGCAATTATTACTGGCATCCTACTGATGCAACTAGCGCTGTTCCCAGGAGGGAAGAGGGGTAGCTACCGGGCATGGCCATCCTACTTACAAGTACCTTTTGCAGGGTAGGAGTTGTGGTTAAAACTTCTAATACTGTAAGATTTACAAAAACCTACATGTACTAGTTAGTTTTCTGGTGCTGTAATAAAACAGTCTCCAAAATCAATTTAGGAAGTAGAGTTTATTTTGGATTATGGGTCCAGGGAGTTAGGAATGCAGCATGGAGGCAGGCATGCATGGAGGCAGGGTACATGCAAGCTGGAGCAGGAAGCTGAGAGATCGCACCTTTGACTGTCAGTGGGCAAAGCTATCCACCCCGAAAGCCTTCGCCAGCAAGACTGCGCCTTCTAAGCTGGCCCCGCGGTGCCACCAGCTGGGGTGGGTGCGAGGCTCTCAACACATTTCTTATGCAAACAAGCACACTGTTAGGATGCTATCTCAGGGTCCCAGCAGAGCACGGGACCTTGGAGGCTCTTCTCCTTCCAGAAGGCAGAACCCTGATCTAACGATGAGGTGCTCTGGAGCACTACAACAGTAGTCTTGAGTCTGCTCTTCCAATCTGCCATTGCTGGGTTTTTGTCTTTCAAAGTTCTTATGATGTAAATTTAAGAACAAATGAGAGATTCATGCATGAACTTTGTGGTATCTATTTTAATTGCATAAAGTATTTCAATAACTTTAAGGCTTTTGGTTTGTGTTCTAGTTCAAGTTAGTTGAAAATTGATCTCCAGACAACTAAAATTTTAATGTATTTGTTTAATAAAAAGTTATTCATTACATAGTCTGAATATAAAGGAAATTTTATGTTTTGTCTCATAAGTTATGAGATTGAAGAATTTTCCTTAGGTATTTTATTGATCTTAACATGGTGAAAATGAAAACTATTAAACTACCTTAATTTTGTCTTTGTGACTATAATCTGATTTTTAATATAATCTTAAACCAAAAGAAATAGGCAATTTTTTTTCTGAAAAATATTTTGCATTTTTAATGCTTGTTTGTAAACATTCAATTTAAATGTTTACTTTTCTTGATATTTATACTTTTTCTTTGCTATCAATGACTTTAGAAGGAATTATCATTGCAAAGAGTAGAGGCATATATAGGGTGATAATAGTAGTCAGGAATATAATGGCTACTGAACATATTTATCTAGAGTTTCAAGGCACTTGAAACGAATTATCTCATCCTTGCTATAACACTGCAAAGTATTTGCCTGCACCCTGCCAAGTTGCTTTTGACGCTGAACATCATCAGCTTTATGACTTAACTCAGAAGGTAACACAATCCTAGCTTTTACTATATGAAAGCACAGACTAAGGACACTGTAGGTACCTCAGCAGAGTTGGGACTCCAGGCCCACCTCTCCCAAGGTCTCCTCTTCAACAGCATGCCTGTGCAGTCAGAGCAGAGCTAAAGGGAAAGGTGGAAGAGAGAGAAGCCCTTAAACTCAGGAGGTTTGTAATTGGCTTGTGGGAATTGTAACAACATAAAAAGTAACCATCAAATGTAGACACCAGCATAGACTAAATATGAAGCATTGTCTTCACATAGGGATTTTATTAGATCTATTACCACTGCATCTCCCTAACTCTGATCCCCCTAAGCACCATGTATATATTGGTAGGTGAGACCTAAGCCTTGGTCACATGACCCAAATAGATCTGGGGCAGGTTTCTGTAACATAGGTTATTTATTTATTTAAAGGAGTAACATTTTGATTGTAATATCAATATAACTCAGGATAAAACAAAAATTTCTAAAACAAAGAAAGAAAAAGAGTCCAAGCTTACAGCCCGCTTTTATAGCTCACACTATAAAACTCTGTGTGTGTGTGTGTACACAAATAAGAGGACAACTTGAGGAGTCAGTTCAGGGCGCCTGTGCCCAGGGCACCATATTGTTGAATCATGCTTCCCATTTATCATCTGGTGATGGCACTGCTGAGCTACTCAGAGCTGAGTTACCAGAGTCACTCTTTGCTCTTACTTGACCCTAAACAGATCAAGGTGAGGTTCCTTGTCCAATTAGTACCTTACATTGATTTTTGTCTCTAAACAGCTCTTCGGTCACCCCCAGGCCCTCCACTCCCAAGGCCTCTGCTCCAATTTGAATCTGCATTCTTTTTTTTTTGCTAATCAATGATGCAGTCTAATTGGTTCTCGGCTTCTCCTCTGGGCCTACTCCATTGCAGCCTCCTACGGAAGGAGTTTCTTTTCTAGTTTTAGCCACAGCAAGCACACATCCAGGATGGAAGTACCTTTCTCTCCTTCCATTCCTTAGTTTGGGCCTTGAACCCAAACATCATAAACACAACTCATCCACCTACAGATTAAGCTTGAACACTTGAGGCCTTAGTAGTTACCCATGCTAATAATCACGCATAATAACTAAACCTAAAATGTACACCAAAGGATCAAATGTCTAGTTGAAGACAATCTAATTGCTTATATATTATCAGTTTGAACTAATCTAACTTGTTCTAATTCTGTACTAGGCTTTCACTCAAGGAGGAATGTTCTAGTACAATGACTAAGAACCTGAATCTTTGAACTACAATGTAAATCTACCAATTCCAGAGTGAGAAGAGGAGGGTGAAGGAGGAAGCAGAGGGAAGATGAGGGGATTCCTAGTTCCTACCTCCTACTCAGGGCAGCTCAATACACCCACACATACACACACACATGCACACACATTTTTTTTTCCCTAAACATCATGGCCATTCAATGAAGTTAATTGCCAAAGGGAAATGATGCGTAAAAAAGCAATTTAAAAATGACTGCTTTATCGTCCAGAAAATTTAGAGTGGATGAAGAAGATTTCAGTTCAATGTATAGCGCCTAACTGAGTATGTATGCTAAAAATAGCTTTAGCCTAAATAATCATTAACATAAACCACATTCTTTCATGTACAGAAAATAGTCTATTCTGTGTTACGATGTGCTGCTTAAGCTCGATACGTGGATTTGCACGTGTAACTGTAGCACCTGGAAGCTGAGGAGTGGGAAGATAGCAAGTTTAAGGCCTGCCTGTGTTAAAACACAAAATCTGTGTATGGAATACACTGCATATTTCTAAAAGCATTTATCCCAAACTCAGTATTTTAGCCAATATCACCCTGTAGTATTTATTTGATTTTTTTGTGTAATTGATTTCTGTTTACTATGCAAGGCAACTTTGAAATAAAGTGTAGAATATCCCTTCAGATTTTCATGATAAAATGATTAATATTTGCCAACTGTTTGTGGAAAAATATATGCTTAGTGTATTCCTTGAAAATGACACTTTAAAATGCACTGGGTATATATAGCTGCAAACACCCCTTTTAAACATGACAGGT
>JADRCD010194475.1:0-15355 GCA_019843815.1 Montemys delectorum | reverse complement strand
AATGAGAGAGAGAGAGAGAGAGAGAGAGAGAGAGAGAGAGAGAGAGAGAGAGAGGGCACCCTGGAGCAGTGATTTAAAGAATTATTTTTCTTAAGATAAAGGACATTTTCTCCAGAACTTCTTGGGCAGAGCTCCCTTCCCACTTTCTGCCAACTGTGAAGGCAACTGGCAGGTCAAGTACAGGGTATTGCTGATTTCCTGGCTACTGAGAATGAGATTTTTAATATACTCACACGATGTAAAGCAGGAGAATGGGGAGAGACTGTTGCCTGCGAAAACACAATGGGGGTGGTCACATAGCCATCAGGGGCACCTGATGGCCCTGCCCTAAGACCCAGACTGCCCTTCCTCAGAGGCTATCCAGTAACTTCTAAGATTCTTGAAGGCTGTTCTTACTGCACAGAGACTTTACAAGACGACCACAACCATAGTTCATAAGTGGCTTCACTGGAGATTGTGTTGGCTTCAGAGACCCTGGGAACCTCAGCTCTGAGTTGGTGATGGGATGCTAAGACTGCACCCTTAGGGCTGGGGATGTGATGAGAGACAGGAGAGGGTTTGGGGGCATAGGTAGATTGATAGCTGATAGATTGATAGCTGGATAGATTCCTGGTTTACCTCTGAGAGGAAATGGGGAGTATGGCTGTCAGAGTATAATGGTTTGCTTTACCCATGCACAATCAATGAGCTTATAACCTTCTTAATTACAAACAAACAAACAAACAAACAAACAGGAACTGGAACAACTACATCATGAGCTTTTTGACTTCCTGCTTCTCTCTTCCTATTCCCTTCCCCTTCTTTCCTTTTCCTTCCCCTTCCTCTTTTCCTTTCTTTGTTCCATCCATTTTCTTCTCTCCCCTCCCCCCTTCTTTCTTTCATTCTTTATTTGGTTTTTCGAGACAGGGTTTCTCTGTATAGCCCTGGCTGTCCTGGAACTCACTCTGTAGACCAGGCTGGCCTCGAACTCAGAAATCCACCTGTCTCTGCCTCCCAAGTGCTAGGACTAAAGGCATGTGCCATCACTGCCCAACTCTCTCTCTCTCTCTCTCTCTCTCTCTCTCTCTCTCTCTCTCTCTTTCTATGTTTTCTTTCTTTTTATTCTAAGGATCAAATCTATGACAACTTGTACGATTCTAACACAGAACCACACTTCAGTCCTACCTTTGTATTTGTTTTTTTTTTTGTTTTGATTTTTTAAAAAATGGCTCTATTTTGTGTGAAACTAAATAAGGTTTATTTGAAAAAGAGAGGTTTTTTTTTTTTTTTTTCATCTAAAACAGCAAAATACAAAAAAGAAGCGCAGTGATCTCTTTTGGAGTATTTGAAAATAAACCAACTTTATTTCAATCAGTCAATACCAATCAATACCAGGAAATGCATTTACAGCTGGCTCAAGGATAAGAAGAAAACACTCGACTTGGTATGTATTCAAAGGCATGGTGTATTTAGTAAGGCTTGAAAGCAAGATCCGTTCTCACCACAGTCAAATGTCTCAAAGAAAAAATGTGAGTTACCATCATTTGGAGTGTCTCTACATACAATGCGTTAGAACTGCTAACCGGTTAACTCCTCAGCTTATAAAATGGAAAACTAAGTGACTGTGAGGGAGGGGCAGGAGAAATTCAAGTATCAGCTGACCATTTTACTTGTTTTTACTTGCTTTAAGGCAGGGTCTCATGTAGCTCAGATTGGCCTCCAGTTTGCTATGCAGCTGACCTTGATCGTCTTGCCTTCAGCTCCCTTGTGCTGGGATTACCAGTCTTTGCTACCATTCGTGGGTTTATGCAGTGCTGGAGATCTGGCCCAGAGCTTCATGCACGTTAAGCAAACACTCTACAACCAAGCTAGATCCTAGCCTTATATCTTCTATAAATATATTCATAGTTGATGTTGGGACATCTCTAGCTATATACAAAAACACCATGTCTTCAAAGCTGTTTTTGCCAAACACCAGATTGATTTTATAGGAAGTACGGTTTAAGTCAAACCTTATATTGGAACAATGTTTTGTTCATGTTTGCTGGTGCATGTGGTGATAGTGGCGAATAGATCTATTTCCTGAAACAACATTAAATAAGATTGTGCAGTTTGATTTATACTCATTCATAATAATGAGTATCTCATTCATAATAATGAGATGAACATAGCTTGAAACTAGGCTGGGAGAGAAATATTGTTTAATGGGAAAATAAAATACACTTACAACTCCGGCACAAGCTGTTAGTTTGAATGATAAAGAGCAGTGGATACAAAGTCACTGGCCTGCCTGTATAAGGGCCCCAAAGCCAATGACAAGATCACAAATATTCTCCCAACACCAGGGTCTGGGGCCTCACAGGCACTTCTTTCCTTCGCCCTTTCTAAAGGTTCTTTGTAATGTCGTGTATAAGTATAATGTATATGAATATGGATGATATAAGCATGTAGATCTCAAAAGATAATCCTTGAGAATCAGTGAACTTAGTTTTGACCATGAGTTAGTGTTTCATGTTTCCAAGCAAGGTCATATTAGAATCCTGCTTCATCTTGCAGCTGAGCTGACTCCTAGACCATGGAGGAATAGAGGGAAACCCCAGAAGTACCTACCAAAAACCACCTACTGCTTCTAGGAGGACTTGATTGTAGATGCAAACTCTTTTAGCGATGGTGAACTTTTATTAGATGGACACACAGCTTCTGCCTCGGCTTCCCTCATAACACAATTTACCTGGGTCAGGACTCTTAAACAGCCACTGTCTCTCTGTGCCAGGCATGCTTCATTCCCTAATGGTCCTAACCTGCTTAGGACTGTCTGTCTGCAGAATGTCCACCCCTCCAGACACAGGCAATGTCTTCACTATTGTTGCTTCACCTCACAAGAACCAGAAGGTACCAGAAGGTTCTGCCCAGACCTCCCTTTTGGAGGAGCTTGTTTTTGAAGAAGAAGAAAAAAGAAAAGATCAAGACAAGAGGGGGCCAGTAAGGACATCGCCACCTATTAGGAAGCTACAACTGACTGACCATTTCCTACTTTGCAACTGATTTGTTTGGTTCCAGGAGGCTACCTAGATACTTCATTTAAAAGGTGAGATAGACACATGACTGTGATCCTGAACTTACCAGGAACTTGGAGAATACGAAATTACATTCTGAAACAAGCAAACAATTCACTTTCTATTTAATTGTGGATAGTTACTAACATCTTAATGAATGTCTTCTCTCTGAATCCACCTAAGAAGTGGGCAGTTTTAGATAGGTAGGTGTACTCATGTTTCTTACATACAAGATTGTCATGTGACAATCCAAGGTGAAAGAGGAATATAAAATAGCTCTGTCAAGATAGCTTCCTTTTCTCTGCCATCCAAATGCTTCCTGGGGGACTGGCATTTACCGGAATAGCTCTTATCCAGAGTTTCTGCAGGTAAAGTCCAGACTACAAAACCTTCCATATGGTCTGAGCTGAGATTTGGAGCCTCAGCGCAGGGTGACTGCAGATGGTAAACCATACACATAACAAGGGTAAGACTAAGGTCCAAAGAAGCTAGAGTCTCCAGAGAAAAATCTCCTTGGAGGGGTAGGGTGGGTAATCATCATTGACTTTCTTGCTGTTTTTTATATACCATGATAATTATGTACCGAGACATTGGCCAGTTATCCGATAACATTAAAAGTTACTTCTGCATTCAAGTACTTAGGAAAGTCTCCCTTCTACAATCTTGCCTCTCTTTAAAGGGGTTCTGATTGATCCTGTAGCATCCAGCATTGCCTAAATATTGTGAAACTAACTCAACCATAGAAGGATCGCCTATAAACAATATTGACTTGACTTAAGAAGTATGTTTTTAAAGACTTGTCAATTGCTGGGCTCAGAACACCACATGAGGAGGGGTCTTCCCCTCCGTCTGAAGCCCTTCGGTATGTATGCTAGTCTTCGTATCTTTAGCATCAGCCCACCTGTGGGAAATAGAGGTGTGAGCTGCCTGGGTTTACCCTGCTTGCTTGTAAATTCTAGGAAGAATCCCTAGAACAACGTGGTTTTCTTTTAATTAAACAGCTTTCCGGATGGTTCCGGAAGTTCTCCTTCCTCGAGAGGCCAATTCTGGGCTCTTCCCTGAAGAAAAAAGGGCTGTTCACTCAGCAGTGCTACACTTTTAAACATCCCCAGGGGTAGCCTATGGAGAGCCTGTGGAAAGGTTCCTGTAGAGACGGAAATGAATCGACTCATTTTGCCTCTTCAAAGCCCTTTCAGGTTTATAAAATGTCCTAGCAGACAGCGTCCTCTTCCCCAATGGGCTAGGGAGACCTCCCGCATCCTCCCTCCTTGGATCAATGGTCACTCTTTGCTTTGGAGATCCCTAGAGGCAGGAGGGCTCAATGACTGCTTGGGTTAGACCATGTTGATATTTCTATGGAAAGGACCCGTGCTGCTCCACCCTCCAAAGCAATGAGCCAAGTCCAGAGCCTTTCCGGCTCTCAGGAGCCTCCACTGTCAGCGACACAGAAGCAGGATTGTTGGAGTTGAGGCCCTGGGGATGGATTTCTTCTAGGCACTCACTAGCTCACTGGTAGAGGAAGAGCTAATGATTGACTAATTTGTTATAGTTTCTAATCAGCCTAGGTTCCCATGGTCATACCCTGTGGGAGTTGTATGTAAAACTCAAGGAGAATTACTAAAGAGAAAAATGGTAGTTTATAAAAAATTAAAAAAAAAAGATTTCTCTTTCTTGAAAGTCTGATATATGAATCTGATAGCAGGAAAATGAACCCAAGGCAGTACATATTTTCCAAATTCAAATTGTAGCTTCCCAGTCAGAACGACCCATGGACTTTCTTCCTAAGGTAGCCCAGATCACTCCATTCCTTAATAGACTTTCTCTTTCTGCAGAGGCTGGGGCTGAAGAAACTGGGGGCCTGAGCGTAGCCAGGTGGCAACCCACATCTGCAAGGGACTAGGAAGGGCCTGGAAGACATTTTTGGCTGATGTTGGAGTCTGCTTTACTAGATAATGAGAGAGAAGACTGCTCTAAAAGTATTCTAATTTACATCAAACTCAAATAGAACTTTATCTCCTCCCATCCCCCCACTTCCATCTCTTGCTCCAACCCAAAACCACCCATTGAAGAGCACAGTCACACACACACACACACATACACACACACATACACACACACACACACACACACACGCACACGCACACTCATGCGATCTCCAGTGGTTGACCACTCTTCAGCCAGTGACCCCTGTGGCTGTAGACCCTGGTGGGCTTTTTGGCATCAACATTGCTTCCCAGGAGTCCCTCCCTATCTGGGTCATCTCAGTTTAGAGTTATAGGTCAAACTGCCTTTGTGGCAAAATGGAGACAGGAGGAAAACGTGGGTTAGTACAGGCCAGGATGTAATCATATTGCACCAGGAAACTGGGGTGTATTGTGTGTTGGGGGTGTCTCCACCTGGCTCACTGCCAGAAATAGTGAGCCTCTGGAACTGTTTTGCTAGCTATCCAGAGCCACACCCAGCTGAGTCCCCACAACCACAGTCCCCCCCAGTCAAGGAATAGATCTCTCCCTAACAATCATGTAATGACATTTGTCCATCACCCTGCAGTTGCTCAGGAAGGAGGGGAGGGAGGCGCTGGCATTTCAAGCTGTTAGAACATCTGAGAAAGCATTGTGATATTGGCAGAAGGGAACAGTGACAATCCCATGGGAGCTCTGCAAACGGATCCCAGATACACTGACCCCAGATCAGACCAGCAGGTGGAAAAAAAAAATCCTCCACCGTGTTCTCTCCTCTTCACAGGTTTCCGGAGGGGAAGGGAAGAGGGTGGCACAGATCTTAGAAGGTAGAGGGCTGGAGTTGAGTTCGGGGGTCAGAGAAAGATGTGGCTTATTTTTTTTTTTTTCATGATTCCCCAAGGCAATGTGGGAGAAGTCTGTAGAGCTGAAAGCCGTTGGGAGAAGTAGAATTCTTCTGCAGCAGAAACTGGGCCAGACAACCTAGCTCAGGATCGGCTGAGGCGCCTGGCGACATCTGCGTAGGCCAACTCGATCTCACTGTCAGCTGCACACGTGTTGGTGAACTCGTCCCGTGCGTAGGCATTCTTGAGGTACCGCCACAAGCCTGTCATCTCAGCTGGGATGTCATAGTTTCGGTACTTCTTAGCCACAATCTAAGCAAAGATGACAAGAGAGAGGTGGCATGAAGGTAGGAAACAAATCATTAGGAGGTATTAGGAGGTATTATATGTACATGGGTGGCTATGCACATCAGGTACGTTTGCATACAGCATGGCTGAGAGAAGCTACCTAGAAAGACTAGCCATATCAGCAAGCTCTGGGTTTGATTGAGAGAGCCTGACTTAATGAATAAAATGGAAGAGAAATTGAGGATGATTCCTTATCAACTTCAGGCCTCCACATGCGTACACATACATGTATATATGCACCCATGCCCACATATGGTCACAGGCATGCAAACATGCATATGAACACATTGCATACATGTACATTTCATGTGCAGAATACATGAAAATGCGAAAGTTAAGTTGTGAAGAAAATCACCATTGATAAGGTAAACTACTGAGATGCACATGATTGGTATACAGTAGAAAATACGTCGAGAAGTATTTATGACAACCACAAACATATTATCCATATAGTATCTATGTTCACAAAGCTCAAGCTAACCTCAAACTTCCTATGTAGCTGAGGGTGACCTTGAATTCCCAATCCTCCTGTTTCCATCTCCCAAGTACAATGATTACAGATACATGATACCTTGCTTGGTTCAAATTTTCTTCTTTTTGGTCCCTATTCTGCTTTGCTTTAAGTTAGCATCCTTATTTGTATACATGGAGGGAGGCACAGAAAAGAGAGTTAGGTATTAGAATATATATCTAGAGTCCAGTTCTGGTGTGGGAGTAGGCCAATAGTTGTGTCTCATCTTTTCCTGAGTTGCCACACTCATGGACCAGGACCTTTGCAAAAGTGGAGTTTTGTGTCCATAGAAACAGCAGCATCACTGGTTAGAGCTCAGGCTCAGGGTCCCAGATAACTGGACTTGTCAGCCTGACTCCATCTAATGGCTTTGACCAAGGACATATTACTGACACCTCTGATCACCTGGAGGTGATCATAGGCATTGCTTTGTAGAATGGGTTAGTGGCTTCTGATAAAATGCTTAGCGGAGAGGAGAGCCTGGCACACAGTAAACACGCAATGGCCATGGTCTAATATGGTTCACGGTGACCTTGCCTGTACGCATTTTCATGTATTTGCTTCATGAAGGCTGGTGGGATGGTTTTTTGAATGAAGTCTGTGTAGTCAGAAGAACTTTCTGGACACATGACCTGTGAGTGCTTCCAGGGTCTTGCAAACAAGAGGTCTTGCTTTAAGGCTGTGCAAATATCAGTAAATTCTTCATATATTTTTTAACAAAGGACCCCTTATTCACTGTTCCCTGGGACCTGCCCATTAGTAGTCTTGCCTGTAGCCCTCAGGGGTCATGTAGCGGTAGCAGAGAGCAGTATCTCTCCCAGAGTTCTGCTTCTAACTTTCTCTATTTTCTCTTAGGGTGGCAGGGGGCACCAAACCATGAAGTCTGATATTCTCCTGCTCAGAGACTCCTAGCTCAACCATGCAAGAATTCCTCCTTCCTTCCCGTATGGATGATGAGGAGTCCACAGGAAATTATGCCAAAAAGACAATGATGGCCTTCTGTATGAAGAGCTCATTAAAGTACACCTTCCCTCCAGTCTCTCATTCCAGTTCTGAGCTTCTGGTACAACAACAGGACACATTCTGTCTCAAGCCACAAGTTTGATGACCATATCCTTTTTCTTCCCCAACTCCTGAACAACAGTAGGACAAGGAGGGACCACAGCCTTTGCCTTTCTAGACCCTTCCCTAATCTTAATGACTATGTAGATTGTGTCAGCTAACACGGGCCCAGTAGTCTGGATGCAAAGCTACCTGAATCTCTAAAGAATCATGCAAGGATTATGTTCCTATTGTACAGATGAGAAAGGTGAGGCACAGGCATTCAATAATGATGATGTTTTGATAAACAGTTGAATTTAAGTTTTGGTATCTTCAGTTATCCCAATATTAGGAAAGGTGCATATATATATATATATATATATATATATATATATATATATATATATACACACCCCCACTATCTCTCTTTCTCTCTCTCTCTCTCTCTCTCTCTCTCTCTCTCTCTCTCTCTCTCTCTCTCCCCCTCTGTATCAAAATTACAGTTATGAAGTAGCAATGATAAGGCTGGGGGTCTCCAGAACATGAGGACCTGTATTAATGGGTCATAGCATTAGGAAGGTTAGGAGTCACTGAGGGTAACAGGGACTGTCATGAAATATCTACCCAGGAACATTAGTTATAGCTTCTGCTCTCCTCTCACTCTCCTTCCCACACAGCCCTGTGCAAATGATGAAAAGCTACTGCAACTCAGATCCTGGGCCCCAACTGCCAGCTATTAACCTGTGACTTCTTACTGTCCACACGCAGAGAATGATATATCCTGGTGCTCCAACATCTGGAGAGACCCAAGAAACTGCCTCGATTTCAAAGTTCCTCTGGCTTTGTCCTGCTTATCTGTGCCGATTCATATAGAAGAGAATTGCCTTCTATAGCACCTTAAAATGTCATTGTCTGTGTCTGAAAGGGAAACTGGCCCCTACACACACCTGCCCAGGGTTTCACTTGGTGTCCAATATTAATGCAAACTCAAAAAAGTTATCATGTTACAGGGGTTCTCTGTTCTTATGCCCATTCTCCCTCTAATATTCATTGAGGCACCCTCAAAATTGTTTCATTACCATCTACCTCTTCCCTTTGAGAAAGGGCAGATGAACCTCAACTACTCTAGTCTCTGGTCTCAGGTTTTATGGATGACCACATGTTCCTGTGTAGGAAGCAATTTGTGATCCACTCTCTCCTCCAAAGAATCTCTCCATTGCTAGTAAATGACTCAAAATGTATGCTCATCTCCACATCTGTCCCCAGTTGGCTGTTTGTTTGTGTTTGTGTTTGTTTTGCGAAGTTGGAGTTGTGAACACCCTACTTATGCCTCATCAGGAAAGCCTGTCTGGCTCTGAAGAAAAGTTACTGTTATCCAGCAGCAAGGCTGGATGTCAGGGCATGAGGCATATACCCCTTCCGGTTAGTCCATAGTTTATCTCTATAGCAGCCATCAAAGCATGTCTCTTATTTTGCCCACACACATACAACTACATTGTGCCAGCCCAGAAAGAGCAGGACACAACAGGGACTCAGCTGCAAAGATCGGCTCCCCACACAGCCAACTATCCATCTCACCTCAGCAGCCCAGATTTCATCTCTGCTGGACCCACACCTGCAGGGCTACAGGTTAACACATCTCTAATTCCAGAATGTTTCCTTGGAAAGTAGCTACCTTAGAACATGGGAACCTCCAGAGGCACCTGTTCCTCCCAGTGGTCAGGATTCAGAACTTCTTGATAGCAGATTATTCTCTTCTGATAATGAACACCAAAGAAGCCACCCATAATGTTCTGTCCTATGAATGTGACTGGCTTGGGTCAACACACCACCAGTTTTCCTAAGAGCTCCCTCTAGTCACTGCAATAGGAGGGCCTTCCAGGTTGACCAGGAGCCTTCCAGAAGGGATTGTCTTGGCTCAGAATAAATTTAGGCAGCTATGATGATCTGACCCAAGGAGCTAGCTGGAATTACCCAGGTGGAATAAAAATAGTACACAGTAAAGTAAGCAAATCCATTAAGAGATGGTGTTCAAAGCTCAACTTGATGGCATGAATGTCTAATCCAAGTACTCAAGAGACAGAGGCTAGAGGACCTCAAATTTGAGAACAATAATATTTAGACCTTGAGTCGACTGATCTCAAAGAAATAGGGGCGGGGCTGAGAGTTTACACTGACAAACTCATATTTTGTTAATGCTATTGTTTTAATTTGGGGTTTCATTTTCTTGTTTATTTATTTGCTTATTTGGTTTTTTGTCGAGCTGTCTAGCTTAGTGCTAAGTAAGAACTGCACTGGTTAGTTTTTGTCAATTTTACTAACTAGAGTCATCTGGGAGAAGGAACTGTGTCAAGTTGCCCTGTGGATATGTCTATGGGATTATTGTCTTGATTGTTAATTGACATAAGAGAGCCCAGCCCACTGTGGTTGGCAGTATTCCTAGGCAAGGAGGTCTGGACTGTATAATAAAGGTAATGAACAAGCAAAGGGGAGCAAGCCAGTAAGAAGCGTTCCTCCTTGGTCTCTGATTGAGTTCCTACCTCTAGGTTCCTGCCTTGAGTTCCCTCCATGATGGGCTATGATGTGAAAGCTCCAGGCTGCTCTTGGTCATTTTTTTTTTTATCAGAGCAACAGAAAAAGCAAACTAGAATATGTGTTAAAGAATCTATATTTACATTTAAATGTGGATCTTTCTTCCAAGTTCCCTCACAGAGGAAATGGCCACTATACTGAGCCAGGAAAAGGCCATGCATGGACCACGCTCTCAGCGAGTGTGAACCGTAGCCACTCAGCATCCTGGAATGAGGATAGACATGAGGTAATTAAGGCAGGCAGGATGGAGGGCGCACAGAGCTCTGAGACTCAGAGGAGCTTCCATGTTCCTGCTCTGAATTGTCTGTTTCATATGAAAGCAGTTAGCATCTGAGGCCAAACTGCCTTGGCTCCCTTTCATGCTCTTTACACTGCAGAGGTTTGCCAGGTCGCCGAATCTGATAAGCTGGATCAGCAGAAATCCAAGGAGACAGGAGTCCAGGCTCAGCCTTTGTTCCTCTTAGACCATCCTCTGTCTGATCCCCAGTGTCCCAGAGCTAGAAACCTGCTGAACTGCCTCCAAGGACAGGGGGTTAACTTAGTCATTTAGGGCTAGAAGGAGCCAAGACATTCAGAGAATGGGGTAGACCCTGTGAGTGTCATGTGTTTGCCTACTTTGACAAAGGATGCGTAAGTGAGCTGCCCATACATGCTGGAGTAGAAAGGAGAGAAAGAAGGAAAAGAAAGCAGGGGAGTGGGGGATGATCCACACCTCTTCTTTTATGCACAAGAATAATGAAATCCTAAAAGATCAAATGACTCGTCCTCGTCTTCCCAGCTAGTTGGTGACAAATTAGAACGTGGGTCTTGTGATCTTTCTGTTATATCACTATGACACTGTGTGACTGAGCGGGCATCATGCATCCCTAATGGTTCTGCCTATTCCTCAGGGAAAGGAGAAGAAAGCAGCAATTAATAACTTCAAAGTGGCATACTTGGCTGGACCTACAAGAGATCTTTAGCTTGGCCCTGAGCCCAAAATATCTTCATTGTAAAGTATTGCATTGGCCTGCCCTAGAAGCACGTGATTCCCTCCCCAGTTTTAGCTCTAACACAGGACAGTTGGACACTTATGCATAGATGTTCAGCTAAGTGACCTTGCCTCAAAGTGGTGTGTGCTCCGATTGGAGGAACGTCTGTGTGTCTAGCTTAGTACTAAATCTGAAAGTAATAGATCATGAGTCTTGTGATCTTTCTGTTATATCACTATGACACTGTGTGACTGAGCGGGCATCATGCATCCCTAATGGTTCTGCCTATTCCTCAGGGAAAGGAGAAGAAAGCACAATTTGATGGGTGGGGCCTGCTGCTGAGCAATGAGTTAGCCTGCTCAGTGAAGGGGAGAAAAAAACACTTGAGTACCCTAAAAGACACATAGTAGCTGGTCAGATTGCCCATACATGAATGTTTATTAAAGGGTTACAATGCTTGCAAAAGGCTATTGTTCTCATAGAGACAATGTCAAAATGAGATGGTAAGACATAGACATGGTAAAAGCAGGGAACTGTTTGGTTGTAAGACCCTGCTGTATGATGCTCTAGACAGTTGGTGTCAAAAAGGAAGGGGGTCACAGAGAATTGAAGAGATACCTGAGTCAGTAAAGTACTTGCTTTGCAAGCATGAGAACCTGAGTGTAGATCTCTAGTGTAATCCATACACGAAAACAGGTGTGGTGATGTGTACTCCCAGTGCTGGGAGACAGAGACAGGAAGGTCCCTGGAGTTCATTGGCCAGCTTGTCTAACCAAATCGATAAGCTCTGAGTTCAGTGAGACACTCTGTCTTAGAAGAACAAGGTGGAGAGAGATTGAGGAAGATAGCCACTGTTAATGTACACACACAAACACACACATGATTTAGATGTGTTTACATGTATGCAGCATACACACACACACGAGGGGGGTGAGATATCTGTTTATAGAACTCAGAGGCATCCAATTGCTGTCTTCCAATAGATAAAGGGGAACAGAGATGTTCTGTGTTGCTCTGGGGAATTTCCTTGAGCTCCATATAAGGAAAGATGCTGCAACAATCAGAGCTATGTGCCGTAGTAAGACAGAGGGCTTTTCATCTCTCAGAAGTGTGCCATTCCACTGCACAAAAGGTGGTCACAGACACAACAAGAGGCAGGCTAGTGTGGGTTTGGAGGTTGCTTGAAATAACCCCTAAAATGTCTTCTTAAGAGCATACAGACTGTGGCTTTTTTGTATAGGGAAGGACTGCAGTACATGGTGCAGATGGTCAGCAGATACATTAAGAGCAAGAGAGTGCTTTCTGCTCCACTCCTTTGCAGCCTATATTGCTCCAGCAAATAGACAGGAAAATTGATGGAGAGGTACCATATGGAGCTTCTACAAGGTCTGGCCATGGGGATGTATGAAGACCTAGGAGGATCCATCTAATGCAGGTATAAAAGCAAGGTGGGGTAAATCCAAGAGGTTGTGATGCAACTATACATGCAGTGGCATTTACTTTCTATACATCCAACCCCTATAGTGTAATGAGCAATTTCATAGAATGCTTAGTCTCACAACAACAATAGAAACAAACAATATATGACTATTTTATAGATGAAATGAAAGCTCAAGGACTGGAGAGATGACTCAGTGGCTAAAAGCACTGGCTGCTCTTCCAGAGACCCAGTTTCAATTCCCAGCACCCGTATGGCAGCTCGCAACCATCTGTAATTTCAGTTCCAGAGTATCTGATACCCTCTTCTGTCTTACATGGGTACAAGGCATACACATAGTATATAGACATACATATATAGAGATATATACATGTACATATGCAAGTATAGACATATATAAAAACATGTACGTATGTCTATATACATGTATATACACACATACATACATGTATATAGATATACGTACATGTCTATCTGTCTGTCTGTGTGTATGTATGTGTGTGTATGACACCAAGACATATACTTCTTTTAAAAATTGAGAAAATTAAATCCCAAGAGAGGCTGTTCACCAAGCAATAAGTGAGGGCTGACCTTGGACCCCTGATAGAGCTGACTTTAGAGCCCAAATTCTTGGTTTTACTTATTTTCCTGGATTCATTCACCCCTTTGGCTGGGCCTAAGACGAAGTCAGCACCTGTAAACAGACCTCTCTTACCTTGACCACATGCAGCTTGGGCAGCAGATTGCAGTCGGCCAGGGTCAGCTCATCCCCATCCAGGAACTTGCGCTGGGACCCCTTCTCATCCCCACGGGTATTGGTGTCAATCTCCTCTGGCAGAGGGGTGTTCAGGTAGTCATCCAACTTCCTCAGCGCCTTTGTCAAGCCTCTCTCAAGGGCTGGCCCGGAAGAGCAAAAGAAGGGTCAGCTTTCCTCTTACCAGAAACAGTCATGGAGACTTCGAAGAAAACTAAGTATGCGGAGTCACTTCTCGTCACTGCTCTGCCATTTCAACACATACAATTGGACTCCTGGTGATTATTAGCATGATTTTATACAAGGGCACAAACCCTGCACCTGGAGAGATGGCTCAGGGAAGTTGCTGCTATACCAACAACTGGAATCTGTTTCCCAAAACCCATGTCAGGCAACTCATGGCCACATGCAACTCAGCTTGAGGGAATCTAACTTCCTCTTTTGGCCTCTGTAGCCTTTTGCTCAGACATGCATACACACACACACACACACACACACACACATACACACACACCACAAGAAATAAAATAAATCTGATAAACTAGGCAAGTAGTAAACACCTGCGATTCTTTTAATTTGATTGCATTTAAATTCCTTTTACTTTGATCGTGATGTGCCTTCTAATAAACGAAGCACTTCAGCAGGTAGAGCACACGTCAAAATGTTCACCATGATTATCTCCAGCCTGTAGGGCATGAGGCCACTTCTATTTTCTTATTTTACCTGTTCGTATTTTGTTAGTGAGTGGCAATAGACACACACACATTGATTTTACAGAAAGAGCTAGTTACACAATTATCATGACACAGAAGTCGTCCTAAGATAGAGCCCAGATTTTGTGGTATCATTAACTTTGACTAGCCAGCTGGAGGAGAGGAGGGGACCAGGCCCTCAGGAGACAGGACCTAAGAATGAGAGCATGTTTAGGGAGATGGATATGTACAGTAAAATATCTGAGAGGCACACTGGAGGTTTATCTATAGCAGACAGCACAAAGCTGCCCCAAATGGTCAGATCAATGCACCAGACAGGAACGGCCACTAGAAATGTGCCATCAAGTCCACTTGCATAGAGACCTGACACAGATGCAGCTCAAAGAAACAACACCTAGAGGAAGATGAGGTGGCGGAAGGCCGTTATACTCTTGTCCTGATTCATTAGCAAATAATTCATTTAAACCCACAGGAGCATAGAACCTCTTAGTCACAGAGGGGTGACATGGGAACTTTACACCTGAATATACAGGGTAGTTGCAGAATAGATGGATGCTTGGTCATTAATCACTGTACATGTGACATCAGCCCTGCTCCTCAAACCCCCCAAAACTCTGGGTTACAATATGCTCCTGACCTCATGGGAGTCCCAGCTGCTCCACATGGCAGCAAATACAAGAGGGACATTGGCATCCGGAGAAGCTGTGAGGCCTGTTATCCTTCTCATGATTTCCCAGATGTGTCTTCCATTAATTAGCCACTCCCACATAACCTACTTTTGCCTTTGCATAGAAGACCTTTTGTTTGAGACAATGGAGGGACCCCAGTCTGAGACAATGCAGCTGAACACTTCCTGGAATGTTTGGAAACCTGCTAGAGGCTTTCTCAATGCTTCCTTCTCCCTGGTGTGGCATTTGAACTCCTCTTCATCATCTGCTTTGTGTTTCCAGAGTGAGAAGGGTTGGGAAAAATGCTTGAATTCCCTTCAGTGATTGTCTAGACTGTGATGGGATTAGCAGACTATTCAAGAGCTAAATCAGGGGGTGGGTGCTGGACAATACTTATTATGATTCTCTCCCTAAAGCGATTGTATTTCATGCTGGGTTTGTTTCCTTGCTGAGATCCCTTTAGTCCTTTCAGCGATAGAGT
>JADRCD010194471.1:0-16109 GCA_019843815.1 Montemys delectorum | reverse complement strand
ATCTATATACACTTTCAGCTTGTTTGTGACAGTGTCTTGCTTTGTACTACATAAGGGTCTTGAAATCTTGCTCCTCCTATCTCAGCCTCTCTATTAGTAGTATTGTTTATTTCATGTCTTTACACTATACTATGGTTTTCAGAACAGCTTATATATTTCAAAAGTAGTTATATACCCAAGAGAAACAAAGATCATTAACTAGAGAGGTTGCTTATAAGAGAACAACAAAGAGTGAGACTGAATGCTTTGTCTGATGTTTGTAACTCTTATATCAAGTTTGAAGAAGAGGACTTTATAAGTTACTCTTTCTTTAAGATGAATGCTTTCCCAAATTATCATAGCTAATGAACAAAATTCTTACCCTCACCCAATGTCCATGCCACCCTCCAAGCAGAATCATTGTTCATTGAAACAGTTGGTGAATGACTTTATGGATAGACCATCTTAATACTTCCACCATTTCTTAAAAGAATGTAGCCTGTTCTCAGTGGACTGAGAATAAAGTCACTCACTCAAGTCAAATAGGTTTGACCATAGCAGGAAGTCTGTATTCAAAAATCGAGCCTACAATTCATTTCTTGGTGCAGCAGAATTATCAACTCTCAGCTTAGCTATGATGGAGGTAAAATCCTTTGGTGATGTGAGGGTCATTGAAGTATAGCCTTATTACAATGAAATCCAATGTCTAAAAATTGTTCTTATTTTGGGCTTGTACCACAGTAAGAGCCAAGATTTTAAACTCTACTAAATACAAAACAAACAAAAAGACTTTATATATTTATGTTCATTTAGGAAAATACCAGTAATATTGTATTATTTTGAAGTATACAGTTAATATGTTTGGAGTTAGTTAAAATTTATATTGAGAAAAATGTATTTTTCACTATTGCTGTAGACAAGCATCTACATAAGACTGATAAATTGATTGTTGTTTTATATCAAACATCTTTCATAATACTTATTTGTATTGTTACAATATTTTATAAATTTTAAGGAATATGGCAAAAAAGATATTGTAGGTATTGAAGGGGAGTCTCTGAGAGGAGTTGGGGTACAAAAGGGAAACAAGAATGTGATTTAATTCTATTTACTTAAAATATGTTTTTAAATGCTAATAAATTCAGATAAATTGAAATCATGTAACTTTTCTCATCATAATGCAATAAAAGTTTAAAAAATTTTTTTTAAATATTTGAGTCTGCCTTAATTTTGATCTCAGAAGTTTATAACTGTTTTAAAACATGTAGCATTAAATATTTTTGTTTTTAAATATGCACATTGAATTTATGTTTAGCTGATGTTACCCACCTATCTTCTTTTTTCAAAAAATTAGTGAATAAAGTTTTTGTATGGGCTGGAGAGATGCCTCAGAGGTTAAAAGCACTGACTGCTCTTCCAGAGGTCCTGAGTTCACTTGCTAGCAACCACATGGTGGCTCACAACCATCTGTAATGGGATCTGATGCTCTCTTCTGGTGTGTCTGAAGACAGGTACAGTGTACTCACATATATAAAATAAATAAATAAAAATTTTAAAAAGCCTATCTTTACACTTAAAGAAAAAAGTTTATGTGTAATTTTAATTGTATTTGAAACACTATGTTTTATATTTGAATCATGTTTTAATTTTCCATTCATTGCTATAGGTTATGTTTTATTATGTGTGTATTTATTTCAGTTTTTATGTGTATTATTAATACATGTTATATTCACTTTCCTTATGTTTGCATTAATTTCACAAAGTATATTTCTTATGACAAATATATAGCCAAAATGAAACCTTAGACTGTGTTCCTGGGACATTTGCCTGTGTGTGTGAACATCAGTAACATTGCCTAGAGAATATCTTATTCACAAGAAGAGACCTAAAGGTTACTGCCAATTTCCCTGAATATTAGAAGGTAACTCTTTCATTAAAACTGACTATTCAAATTGAAACATTTTGCAGAATTTTTCTTGTTCATGAAACCACAAATAATGACTTAATTTTTAGAGATCTAGCTCTTAAATTCTAAGTAAACCTTCCTTGTCTGTCGTCTCCTCTTAGATTTCTTGTCACTAACTAAATTAAAAAAAAAATGGTGTGTATGATAGTCTGAATACTTTCTTGCCAGTTTAAAAAGATCATTTTGAATTTCAAAATCCCAGCTCACATAAAATCCATTTGGCTTTTCAAGAATTTTATGTAAAATAAAATAAGAATACTGGAGTGACACCCAGTGCTATTATAAATCTCCCTCTTCTTTGTTTTCCTTTCATATACACAAAAATACAATATAGCTTTTCATATATTATTGTAAAGTTATTCCTAGGAGTAAAATGAATGATGATTATATTCATTATTTATAGTTTTTGATGAATATAAAATTTGAATATAATACACCAATCCATATAAACATTGTAGTGAAAGATTTAGCAGGTTTATAATTGATTTTCTAGAAGCAAGAATTTCTTTAATCATGATGTCAGTTGTTCACAGTGAAGAACTTTTAATATAGTATCCTTTTTTGTTCCTTGTGATATTTTGTTAGCATAATTTAATTGATTTATATTAGGTGAGTTGATAAGCAGTGACTTCATGAATTTGACACATTTGGAAAATGAGAAATCAATATTATGTTGATATAATACAAAATAATTAAGACTAAAATGAATCATGTTAAACATGAAACACATATCATGTTTTATTGATTCACCACCTTAATCAAGTGAATACTGTAAACTGCTCAGAGTATAATTTAAAAGCAAATAAATGTGAAAAAATAAGAACCACCACCAAAAAGAAATAACCCAGGCCATTTAAATCTTGTGTAGCCTGAAAGCAAGTTCCTAAACTCTTATAAATCTAAGTGGCAACACGCAATTTCACATTCCCATTGCATACAGATATTTTTGTATTGTTTTCCAAATAAACTTGAAATGGAATTGAATAAAACCCCATATTCCATTTCAATTGGAATGAGCCCACAAATTAAATTCTTCAAAACATGTATCCATGGTTTGTGACTACATTCTTCTTGTCACAGAATAGTTCTAAATGGATTCAATGGACTCATTTATTTACACTGCATGCCTACAATGGATTCATTTAGCTATAACCCAGGTCTACAGGTAAATACATGTCTGTGGCAATGTAGGGAAAATATATTTTGAAAAACCAAAATTGCTAGTGATTTCCTAGGAGAAAAACATTAGCATTGCTATTCTATCATGTTTTCTCTTAAAATCAATTTATCCTTATGTTTGTTTACTGTATTGAAACTTATTCATAACATATCCCGATTTGAATAGGTCATCATTTAAAATAGAATAAAAAGTTTTGCTTCTGGAGAAGACTACTAAAAACCATAAAGCAGTACACAGGACATCAAACATAGGACTTCTGCAGGTGACTACACTAAGGAACATAAACTGATATATATTCAGAAAAAAAATGTACTCAGATAACAGATCATTACTCATGTTCATTCATTGGGTGGTTCATTCTAATTTCTGGTATAAAGAAAACTCACTGTATTGTAAGATTTGACAAATAGAACAAAAGTCTCACTATGTTCTCATGAATTTTATATTGCATTTCTCAAGGTTGGTTGCACTCAGTACAACTTGGAATAGTATAAGAAGAAAACACAGTCAGATTTTGTAATTATTTTTATCATGAAGTTTAAAGCTATGTAAAGCTACATATGCTTAATATTGTGAAAAGATAATTTTAATATTCATTCACAGAAAATATTTTTGAAAAAATAAAATTTTTATCATAGAAATTAGAATTATGAAAATGTAAGATATAACAGAGCCTGATGTTAGGCAGAAAGCTACTGAGTTGACTTACTGCTCAATATGCATATATGGATATTTTGATGAATACTAAGTATGTTATAAATTAATTTTAAAGTATATGACAGCTGTTGATCATTGGATTTTAAAATATCACTTCAGTGATAAAGTGGTTCTAAGATAATATAAAAGAAAAATTGTGAAATGAAAATGGTTATTAAAACCAAGACATGTTCTTGTGAACAATAGCCTAATTCCAAGCACAATAATTGTGACATTCTGGGTTCAAACACAAAAAGGAATTTTTGGTTTATAATTATTTAAATTACTTGAAACCATTACATGAAGGAAAATCTCTTTTTATTTTGAGGCTCAGTCTTTCCCTCAACTCCTGTGTTAAATCTGTACACACACCTGTCTGATATGGAATGACATTATTTATAATTATAAACTTTCAAGTCTATGATTTAGAATACTTTGAAAGTTTTGAAGACATTATATTGGATGTCTTTTTATATTAACTTAGTGTAACAGATTTCTTCCAAAGAATAAATATGAAATAAAGTAGAAATTAGAACACCTCATGAAAATATTTTCAATTATCAACAGAAATACTAAGTACATTTCTAAGTGAATTTACTTGAATGATGCTTGTGCTATTGAAACACAAATTAAGTGACCTTTAGGATTAAAGATAAGTGAAGCAAAGCTAAACTCATTAAGGCAAAGAGAATGGGGAAGAAACTCACATTCTTCAAAAATTCAGAAAATTTCAATATATACACACATACCTGTGTACACACAAATGCATATGTGAGCATGTGTGTGTGCCTTGAACTCTTTAAAGAGTCACACTTTGAATCCCACCCCACCCCCAAGAAACATAAGAATTATTTGGAACAAAAACACATTTAAAAAACAAAGATTGCTTATTTTACTCTCCTAAGTGAATAAAAAATATTCTTAGAAGAAATTTCCCTGAGTCATCTCTAAGTGAAGATCATTGAATATAGCCAGACATTGGCACTCTAGATGTGGCATGGAGCTAGAGAGGAGAAATTTAAGAGTATATGATGCAGAATCCCATTCCTTCTGAGCTGTCTCATTAGAGTGCTTCGACTTGAGTGAGACTCTCAGCATAGCAAAAGGTAAAAAGACAGTGAGTCTTAAGAACAGCTCCCAGGAAGCTGTGCTTCTTAGATTAAATGTGTGATTTTTTTTCAGTTTCAAAAGTTTTAATGTAGTTGACTGTTGACCTTCATCGATCTGTGCAGGTTTTTCTGCTGGATCTGTGATCTGAGGAATGGAAATTATGGGTAGACTACCGTCTAATGCCATAGACAACCTTACCTCAGTTTCAGTGTACTTTTATATAAGAATGTAAGGAAGAAAGTGATCATCCAAAGAAGGTCATATGAGTTCAGAAAAAGATGATCAGAAAAACAAGTAAATAAATGGTAGTGAGCACATGCTAAATAGGAACAGAACAGCCCTTACTAGGACTCTCTCAGGACAGACCAATTTAAACACACAGTTCTGGGAAAGCATGAAGGGCAGGGCAGAAGAGGCCATATTCAGATTCAGGGCACGCTGGCCAGACTGAGTTCTATAGCTATGTTCTGACATCCGACAACAATAAATACTTGTCACAGGAGGCATGGAATCATGCCCAAGGACGATGCAGTGGGTAAAATGTACCTGAGGTAAGAAACCCTCTGCCTTTCTTGCTGGATCCTCTCACAGTTCACCAGGGCAATAGTCATCATGTGTCACTCTTTTGTCCATGTTGCAGCAGCTGAATATCACTGAATACCTAAACTCCAGTGAGGGAAGAAATCAATGAAAAAGTATTTGTTGCCAAATAAAAGGACAAAATTGATTCCATACTGTGTGTGTGTGTGTGTGTGTGTGTGTGTGTGTGTGTGTATTGTATTTTTTGGATATTTTATATATTTACATTTCAAATGTTATCCCCTTTTCTGTTTTCCCCCTCCAGAACCCTCCTATCCTATCTCACCTCTCCCTGCTTCTATGAGGGTATTCCCCCTCCCACCTACCCACTCCCACCTCACCACCCTGGCATTCCCCTACAGCCAATGTTTTAGGAATGGGAAATTATCTCAAAAATATGAAATACAAAATTATACTTTTAATTATAATTAAATAATATCCACTCAAATTATGACTAATAAATTTTAGAATAACCATGATTTCACAAGCAGCTTTAGAAATTGGTTCCATTTGACTTCCTTGAGCAAATGAACCAAGCCCTGTTGATTAAGCCACGTCAGTTTATTCAATGACAATGGAAGTTAGAGACAAAACGAAGTTCCAATGAGATTTTAGGTGTTTTATAATTATAATAAAAAAGTGATTGAGTGTTTCTAGATTTTAACAAGAAATCAATTTCAATTCTCTAAGAGTAGTCTGACACATATTCTAACTCACAAGGGAGCAAAACATTGTGAGATGTGCTTCTGTGTAGCATTTTCATATTCATTTACCTTGTCTCAATGTGAAGCTTACTAAGTAATTTGGAATTCAGTATTTAGCACTCTGAAGAAGTAAATAATGTGAGTGTCCTATTTCAGCCATTTACTAATTTTCTAAGAACATGTGAGAATTGCATTAAACAGGAACATATACAACTTTTCATATATGATATCATGAAGAATATGGGGAAATGTTATTTATTCTGGTTTAACATTGAAGGAAATGCAACAACAACCTTATGGAAAAATTACAGATAAAGAAGAGAAGCCAGTGAAATGACAGAGGGAGGATTGTCATCATATGGTTGCAAGGTAGTAACATTAATGACCACCAGGAACTGGAAAAGGCACTGGAGCAGATACTGACAGGGCATCTTAAGATAGCGTCTTAGTTTGACTTAAACACCCCAGTCATATAAGAGCATACATGGTGTGTGCTCACTCATAAGCTCGGAATACCCACGATATTGCAATAAAGAAATTTGACAGATATAAATTAATACATTATAAAAGTTATGAAAATTCTTTATTTTTTCACAATACATTTCATGTTTGAAACAGTGGATAAAATATATACTGCTAATGAGTTATTTACACTCAAGTTTTCTCCATCAGCAATTTTTAAAAGTAATGATATATAAATCCAATGTCTTTTTTGTCAATTTTAAATGTAGACTTGTTTAAGTTGATTATAAAAGTTTACACAAACACATTGATTATGATAAATTTGACTTAGTAAAACAATTGGTGGACAGAATAATTAATTCTTAACATGTTTTAAAAAATGTTAAGTATTCCAGACATTGTTAAAAGAATGGGAGAGTAGAGGGCTGGTGAGATGGCTCAGCAGTTAAGAGCACTGACTGCTCTTCTGAAGGTCCTGAGTTCAAATCCTAGCAACCACATGGTGGCTCACAACCACCCATAATGAGATCTGACACCCTCTTCTGGGACATCTGAAGACAGCTACAGTGTACTTACATATAATAATAAATAAATATTAAAATAAACAAAAAGAAAGAACTGCGGAGTGAGCTTTGTGATTTGGAAGCTGGGCAGTGGTGGTGCACACCTTTAATCCCAGCACTTGGGAGGCAACAGCAGGTAGATTTCTGAGTTCCAGGCCAGAATGGTCTACAGAATGAGTTCCAGGACAGCCAGCGCAATACAGAGAAACCCTGTCTAGAACTCCCCTCCCCTCAAAAAAAGACCATTTGGTGCTGAGCCAGAATACCACAGTTCAATTTCTATTACTTAATTAGATGACTCACAACCACTTTTATTACCAGAGATCAAATGTTCTCTTCTGCCCTCTGCAGGAACTGTAAGCACATTCCCATGTCCACACAAAGACACACACACACACACACACACACACACACACACATAATTCAAACAAATCTGTAAGGAGAGAGAATTTTCACACAAAAAAGTCATGCCCATAATCTCATAATCATAGTCTTTATCTTGCTCACAGAATTAGAAATTGATGTTAAACAGAATCAGCATTCAGAGCTACAAGTACTTGCTCATATAAAAATATAATGGAGAACATAAAGTGTGTGTGTGTGTGTGTGTGTGTGTGTGTGTGTAATAATTGATGAAGAAACTTTTTAAAGATGAGGTGTCTCCTTTTAATATGTGTGTTTGCAGTGCCACAATCTTAAGGATATCATCTTGCTCATATCGACGGTGAGAATTATAGATAACATATGATTTTAGATTTCTCCTGAAATAATTCAACTTTTTACTTCTGATCTCTGGACATCCATTACATGTGGCCTAGCAATATGGGAAAGTATAAACAAAATTTATTTCCTCTTTTCTCTGTAGTGGTTAAAGTGAGAAATGTCCCCCAATATGCTCATATATTTGAACACTTAGTTCTCAGTATGTGGTGCTTTTATAAGGCTCAGCCTTACAGCATAAAATGTGTCACTGGAAATTAATTTTCACAGCTTAAAACCTCACCCCATTTCCAATTAGCTTTCTTTTTCCTTGATACATATAAGAAAGATCTGATCTGTAAGTTCTTTGTTCTGCTACGGATGCTCACCCATCTTACGGACTGTAGCTCCCTGTAGCCATGAGCCAAAATGAATTCTGTTTTAGTTGGTTGTGGTCAGGCACTTCTTTTTTCTTAAACACAGCAAAGAAGATTAACTAAAACACTTTCATATACTTTTCTACCATTAATATTATTAGGCAATTTTTAATTTATATGTACATTCTGTAAAGATAATTGTATATTAGCTATAGGAATGCTTAATTAGTTCTGTGAATGTAATTTCTACTAATCAGATTCATTATAATATCTTATATTTTTCAGGCTTGAATTCCACGCACAGAATTCAGAATTGTAGCACAGATTTGCTAAACAGAAGTTATAAGAATATGGTAAAGAAATTGTTGCAGTGTCACTATATATATGTGTATATGTACACATATATACATATATACACACATATATATGTATATATAAACACATACATATACATACATGTATATATACACATAAATTCAATTAAAAATTGATTTCACTAAACATGCTAAAAGAGTATCCTGATTATTATGATCCAATATTACTTTTCTTGCTTTAATAAACTGAATAGGGAAAATTAAGATACATAATTTAATTTTCAACTTTAATTTTTTTTTTCTTTTTTTCAAGACAGGGTTTTTCTGTATGGCCCTGGCTGTCCTGGAATTCACTCTGTAGACCAGGCTGGCCTCAAACTTAGAAATCCACCTGCCTCTGCCTCCCAAGTGCTGGGATTATAAGTGTGCACCACCACTGTCCGACTTCAACTTTAATTTTCTTTTAATGCAAAGCAGGAGCTGACCATTCACCATAGATTTGTACACATTTTCTTAAATGGTTAAAATTAGCTAGATAATCACATATGATTAATTTTTGAAGGGCATCAAAAAACTGGTATTTGTCTATTATGATATATATTATTTATTATATATTGCTTATGATATGTATATTCAATTTCATTTTGCATCCACGATAAGTGATGTTGATTGCAGAAGATGCAACTAGATGTGAGATGACACACAGAAGAAAGATGCCTCCTTGCTTGTGATTACGATTGCTCTAGGGTAAAATTAATTACCCTACTGACTTTCTGACTCATTTAAGAGGCTCTTTAGGGTAATATCTTAAGAAGGATGAAGTGCTTTCCTTAATCTTGTGGTACCTAATAATATATTCCAAACAATTAATGAACAGAAAAACGAAGTAGAAAGATGAAAAGTTGATTAATTGCAGTAAATCTCCAGAAATAACCAACTGAATGCTCTCTTGAAATTGTGTTAGTTCTTTTCAGAAGTAAGGTCATTTAACCCTGTAATGACAGCTCCAAATATATGTGGCACTGTCCATCTCTTACCCATCTAGACCAAATTTGCTGTAAATTAATTAATTGAAGTTGTTATTGCATCTGGGGCTGGAAAGTTTCTTTTCTTGTAGTGTGATTTCTGCAAATATTTTTCTTGACTCTTTCTTTTTTACCTCTCTATGCCATTCTCTTACTCAGTCTTTCCTGCTTCTTTCGTTCCTGTCCAAATACTGTCAGTCTCTGACAATTGCTTCACTGTCACACTTTCATCCATCTGTATCTATGTTTTTATTACTGTGGCACACAGTATAGAACTTTTTACTCAGTTCTTAAGTTTTAGTTACCCAAAATTTAAAACACTTTGTAATCTGTAAATCCACTTCGAATATATATGCTAACAAACAAAACCTACTACATCCTACTGATACAAGTAAATAGGCACCATCTGCCAGCATTCCAGGAGGTATAGGCTGACAAATAATTGATTTGTGTTAACACCTTTGAATATGCCAGATCACATTTAAAATACCAGACACGAGCACTTATAGGTAATCAACACATCTGGGAATGAAACTGAAGTGGTACACCAAGATCAACATCTGGAAAGTTTACACACCTGGTCATCTGTCATGAGTATCATTGAACAATACCACAAGAAAGCATTTCTGTCTCTGTCCCAGGATACAACTTACAGAATGATTATCCTGACCATGACACTCAGCTCACCTTAACATGACACACATTTACTGTTGTGTGAGGGAAAACTGTGAATTGAGAGCTAAAATCAATGATTAAGGTTGAATTAGAACTTATAACTGTTCTCTATGGATTTAATATCCAGTAAATCCAGAAATCAGGAATGCTTCATAAATTAAAGCTTTGGAAGCAATTTACCTGTGGAGATATTGTCATTAAACCAAAGATGATAATTGGTACACATGTTTGTATTTACAGAAAAACATGCTCATGATACTGTGACACTCTATGGACCTGGAAAAGCAAAAGCAGACAACAACCAGCAACAACATGGATTGTGAAAGTTAGCTTTAATTTTCGACTTATTATAACTAATACCATCTGGAACAGTGCTTCAGTGCGTGATTGTCTACATTGGCTTAGTATTTGGACAGATGGGAAGCACCGTTCTCCTAGCAGGAGTCCTGAAATGTGCAACAGCAAAGGAACAGAGTTGACCAAGAAACCAAGCAAGTGGATAAACATATACACATTCATTTTTTTATTGGATATTTTCTTTATTTACATTTCAAATGTTATCCCCTTTCGCGATCCTCCCCCAAAACCCTTCATCCCATACCCCTTCCCCTTGCTTCTACGAGGGTGCTCCCCACCTGCCCACCTACTTCTGCATTCCTGCCCTGGGCTTCCCCTACAATGGGGCGTAGAACTTTCACAGGACCAAGGGCCTCTCCTCCCATTGATGACCGACTTGGCCGTCCTCTGCTACATATGCAGCTGGAGCCATGAGTCCCACCATGTGTACTCTCTGGTTGGTGATTTAGTCCCTGGGAGTTCTGGGGATACTGGTTGGCTGATGGTGTGACTTAGCTGCTTCATGTTCTTATCTTAATTTTCTCACAATGATAGACTGAAAATTGGACTCAAGAATTCTTATAAACTGTCACTTTCTTTCTTAAGTTCCTTTATGCTTGGGTATTTTATTTCAGCACCCAAATGAAAATGAAACTGTGATTTGTGATTTTAGTCATATTATGCTTTTTCTCTTAATTATTTATTTAGTTATTTAATTAAATATTTAAACTTATCCTACCATTGAAATAGAGAGAGAGACATGGAGAGAGAGAATAGTGTTAGGTTTTTAAGAATATGTCTTTCAGAAAACACAAATACTTTTGTGATAATACCTGTGAATATAAAAAAATCATATTTGAAATATCACATACTATTTTTCCTACATTTGTGATATGGAATTTATATGAGCCAGGTATGGTAACACACGTCTGTAATCTCAAAACTCAGAATGATGAAGTAAATTATTGATAAGAGATAACATAAGACCTTACTGTCAAAAAAAAGACAAAAATTTCACCTATAAAAATATGTGTATGTTGTAAATGTGTAAATGAGCCAAAAAATTTTCCCTCACTACTGTTCTTGTGCCTACTTAGATTCGACACCCAGGACTGACACATGAATCTCCCTTTAGAATCCAGCCAAAGAGGTAAGAACTAAGCTAGGCATACTATTTGTGAAGTATTGTTAGAAAAGACACCAAACCCAGACACTCTTGCAGATGCCAAGAAGTGCTTGCTGACAGGAGCATGATATGGCTGTCTCCTGAGAGGCTCTGCAAAAGCCTGACAAATACAGAGGTAGATGCTCACAGCCAACCATTGGACTGTGCATGGGGGATCCCCAATGAAGAAGTTAGAGAAAGGATTTAAGGAGCTGAAGGGAAGAATAACAACAATATCAACCAACTATACTTTTCAGAGTTCCTAGGGACTAAACCACCAATCAAAGAGTACAAATGGAGGGACCCATGACTCCAGCTGCATTTGTAGCAGAGGATGGCCTTGTCAGGCATCAATTGGAGGAGAGGCTCTTGGTCTTGTGAAGGCTCTATGCCCCAGTGTAGGGGAATGGTAGAGTAGGTAGGCAACAGTGGGTGGGTAGGTGGGTGGGGGAGCACCCTCATAGAAGCAGGGAGGGGGAGGATGGGATGGGGGTTTCCATAGGAGAACCCGGGAAAGGGGATAACATTTGAAATGTAAATACATAAATTATCCAATAAAAAAAAAAAGAAAGAAAGAATAGTTAGGACATACGAATTCAGCAATTAAGAGGAGACAGATGACATGTTGATTTTTGGCTTTCAGCTTGTAAGAGGTGAAATAAAACCGGGGATTTACACTGGAAAATTCATTTTCATTTTCAGGTAACTTATATTTGCATAAAATAAATAACAGTAATCATTAGTAAATTCCATTAGATTGAACCAGTTTTATAATATAACCATTTTCAATCTTGTTTGCACAGTGCAGGGATATAAGCCTCAAATCAGAAATGTAAGTCATGGGAATTTTCTACTTGAGTGTGAAGTTTTATCACAATATACCTTAATGTCCTGTTGGATTCCATTGAGACAGATGAAAAGATGTTTATATAATTCTTAGTGGGCAAAGTGTTCAAAATTATTACTCTCAAGTTTGTACAAATGTGAAAATACAAACCTTTGTAACCTTGTATTATCTTGTACATGTGAGGATTAATATTTGTAGTTAATGACCTCCAACTAAATAATGAACTCTATTCTTCTTAATAGATGAAAGTATAATTCTCTAATCTCAAGAGTATTTTAATAAACTTAAATGCTTTAAATGAGTTTTTCTAAAAATTTATGGAAGAATAACTACTTAAAATATTAAGAATAATTTAGGATGCAATATATAGTCCTTCCTTTATTATTACTTTTTAAAATTTTTGAGATATATTTAGTTACAATGTTTCTGCTTTCTAGTTCCTCCTTCTATACCCTCTCATATAACCTCCCTCATATTATTTCCTTGCTGTTTCTCACTCACTGTATTGTGTGAATCTATGTATTTGTATATACATTTATATTTCTGAATATAACCTTTTCAGTCTGCATAATGTTACTTGTATGTATGTTTTCAGGGCTGATATTTTGGCAATGGACAACTCATTGGTGTCTTCTTCCCTGTGGTAGATCAGCTCTCCTAATCCTCGCTTTCCTCAGTTGCCTGTTGTTCTTTGTAGAGTTTAGTCCTCATAGGCTTCTTTGTCCAGTTTGTCCTTTGCATTGATGTCATCTTTGTTCAGCTCCTGTCTCCTGTTAGGGAAACTGTGTGTATAGATTTCTTACTTTACCAGGAAACACAATTTCACAGCAAAGTCCTTGATCTTCCAGCTCTTTCAAAATTTCTGTACCCCATCCAGCGATGCTCCCTGAGCCTTAAGATACAGGAATATTTGTTTGTCTATCTATCTATCTATCTATCTATCTATCTATCTATCTATCTATCTATCTTCAGATTTTTATCTCTGTGAATTATTTATAGGACTACTGTATGTGAAGACTCTATAGTTTTCTCTAGCAAAGAATTGTTCATCCAATGGTCTATATTGAATAAAGAAATTTTTGGAGAAGATATACCTCATCCAAATATTAACCAGGTCTGATCCTGCAGAATCAACTAAGCAGTTCTCACAGGGGCTCACAGAGTATGAAACCACAACCACAGAGCCTTGCACGGGTCTGCAGCAGGCCCATTTACCAGGCCTATGTACCAAGCCTTCTACACTACTGTGATTTTTTAATTTGGGGGTTTTATGGACTTCTAGGAATAAAGGTGTCTCTAGCTGTTTTGCCTGTCTATGTGACCATTTTTTCTCTTATTGGAGAAAAGGTTGCACCATCCAACCTTGATATGAGAGTGTTTGCTACTCTTATTATATCTTGTTATGCTCAATTCAGTTGATATGACTGGGAGGCCTGCCTTTTTCTGAAGGGAAACAGAGGAGTGGATCTGGGAGAGAAGGACAGGAGACTTCAAAGAGGGTAAGGAGGGGATGATATAGTTGAGATATATTATATGATAGAGGGATAATTAATTAAATAAAATAAAATAGAAAAAGTAAAAACAAAGATATCTATTCTACATTAAAGTAGTCTACTGAAAAGGAGTTTCAGAAATAGTGAAAATAAAGTAAATGCAAGAAAGTAATCAAGTTTGTCTATTAAGACTTACCCTGTAGACTTTACAATAGACTTTGCAGCCAACTTGGATTAAAAATTTACCAAGTGATATCTATATCATTCCTTCATTGTCTTGCACAAATATGAAGAACAACAATAAGATGCAGCATCTCATAGAGTATATTCACTATCAATTACACGGCCAATAAATAACCCACATTATTCCAGTGGGATAAGTTCCTAAAGTAATCTCTACTAATGTCACCAACTCTGACAATGCGACACAATGCAAGTGCTGAAGGAGATATAAGAAATATAATAAGGGTTCAGCATATGTTGCTTTGATACATATCTGAAAATTAAATAATCTTTATTCAGAGTAAATATAGCTCTCTTCTCAAAGATCTATAATTTCTTCATGTACAAAACTTTTAAACACAATGCATATAAATAATGTATTAATATGAATATAATCATATTATTAATATCTTAAAGTATAAGAGAATGCATTAGAATTTATTCTGCATTTCTGAGTTGCTACAATTTTTTTAAATATGGAGGTCCTAGATATTTTCTATTTTTCTATCCAAAGTAATTCTTCCATATTTGTTAAAGTATAATTTTCTCTCAATATTTCCTGAATAATAATAGAAAAAAATTCTAAGAATGAGACAGGCTGACTCCATGACAAGCTTCAAATTAGCAGTTCAGGAGACCTAAATCTCTGATTTCAAGAACTGGGTATATCCCAGCAGGTCAGTTAATGAAAAAAAGTGCAGACCACGGGCAGCCAATCAGAAACTTCCCTGCCATCAGAAGCTGCCCAGCTTGAGGCAAGAGCTGCCTCAAGTAACGGTTTCCAGACTCCCCTAGCAACAGTTTCCAGACCCTCTTCTCTCTCGATGGTTCTAGAATGTCCTTAGAGATAGAGCCAGCAGATTAAGATAAAGGTTACCTACCCTTCCTGGAGCCTGTGAGTTCATTGGGGCACCTCTATCAAGGTAAATGATAGCCCCTAGTGTGCTGCACTTCTGCACAATAAAGCGCTCTTTGCTTTTGCATGCTATTTGAGTCTGGGATATCATTCCTCACCAAATCATGGAACCTTTCAAGAAAAAAAATGAAACTGTGCCATGGAGCAGCCTCTGCTTGGAGAGGGGTTCTGAGAGAAGGTTGTGTCTGTAGAGAAAAAACAAAAACAAAAACAAAAACAAAAACAAACATTGAAATCAAACTGTGGATCCATACTTACAACCTATGTTCTGATTGCTACAGCCTTTCCAGTCTGCTTGGCTCCATGTTCTGTTTTCTTTCTGGAGTTTTCTCTGTCCATACTGTGCTGTCCCGTGTATTTGTGTCAGTTCTTCAAGCAGTTCTCTTTTTCTATCCTAAACAATTCTCTGGATAGCAGATCTCTGGCAGAACAGGTCCAGTATTTATTTTACATATCAATCCAGTCATTTACTCCAGGCTTCCTTTTGATTATCTGATGAATCAGCATCCCTCGACCTCAGCCCTTTGATTCAATGGAGACAGAAAGCTCACATTTTTTCCTTAACTTTCCAAAAGTACTCATTTTGTGTCTTTGTGCCGTGGTTAAGCACAAAGTGTCAGCAAGATGGGTAGGATCCTGCCCTAAAATTACCATTTCCCCCATTCTTGAAGCTAACCTTGCTGTCCTAGGCTAATCCTGAATTTAGCAATCCATCTGCCTTTGTAAGCATAAACAAACAACAAATAAACAAACAAACAAAATCTAGCTGGGCATGGTGGGATCTCCTGAGATCACTACTGC
>JADRCD010194469.1:0-25646 GCA_019843815.1 Montemys delectorum | reverse complement strand
AAATAATAAAATTCCTTGACAATTAATCCTGGGTTGTCCAGGTTCTCTTAACAGACACTGTCTTCTTAGGGTCGATTTACTCTTGAGCCTTTAAATGTCATCTACATTTGCTCTAAGAATGACAGCCTTTCAGCACAAGGCTTTCCAGCTGTAAATGTTCTGTTTCCTGATTCAGTTCAGCTGTGTGCCTGACATTTTCATAAGGATGTCTGACCCGCGTATCACCTTACTGTGGCCAAATCTAAATCCTGCTTTCACTTGAATGTTATGTTTCTAATCTAATCTTCTGGCCTCCATCATCACAAGAGATAACACCAATATCCACCCAATCTTCTCAAGTGAAAACTGAAATAACTTCAAGGATTTCCCTTATGACTCTCGACAGCTCCTACTGATGCTGTCTCCCAAAATTTGTCAATTTCTGTACTGCAAATTGATCAAGAAGTCATTTATTTTCTTTAATCCTAGTATTACTATGTCCGTTTGCCTATATTCCATTGTTTAGAGAAGCCACTCAAAAACAGCAACTAACTTGTTTATGTTCTTGCTTTAAAAACAGCAAGTGGCTTCCCACTGTTCACACAACAAAATTTCCATTTGCATATAAGGCCCTGTAAAATGTGGGCCTACTTCTTAATGTGATGCTTCAGATCTCCCCATCTGAGCTCTCAGCTCACACCAAAGACCATGGTCTTCTTATCTCTACCTGAGCACGTCAAGCATTATCCTAGCTGCTACAGGTTCCTTACTAAACAACTTACCTAGACCCACACAGTGTATTTCTATCCATGACCTCAATTTTCTCTGCTGTGTATTTATCAATGTTTAAAACTAGCTTTATTTAACTCCCTGTTTCTTTAGTTCCCCTAATAAGCTTTAAGAATCACAATGGAAGGTGTCTTGTATTACTCTTTAACTCTGTGTCCTTTGCATTTATCAATGTTAGGTGCATATCATGGATGCTCAATACAGAATGAACAAAAAATGAAAAAACACAGACAACCCAGTCTGTGTTCAATGTTCTCAGTTGTTACAAAACCACATGATCAGCAAAGGATGTCTAGCATGTCCTAAGAAATTATTCAATATAAGAATAATCTTCTGGTATGTAAATCTAAATAGTTATTAAAACAAGAAGCCAACAATTTCCAAAATGTTTTAAACTGTTAATGTTCTACTATCATTAATATAAATAAAAAATGAGAGCATACTTCCTGTGCTTTTCTAATAATTTATAAAGCTAAATCTATGATATGACAGCAACTGTAATACATAAATGAAATCTTAGGTGACTTACTGTCATGACAAAAGGCAAATTCTGGCAATCCCTAACACTATTATTCTGTTATGCTTGCAGACAGGAGCGTGTTTCCTTCTGAGAGGCTCTACCCTGCAGCTGACTCAAACAGATACGGACACCCACAGTAAAACAGTGGATGGAGCTTGGGGACTCTTACGGAAGAATAGGAAGAAGGATTGCAGCCCTGATAGAGACAGGACCTCCATAGGAAGACCAACAAAGTCACCTAACCTGGACCCTTGGAGCTTTCAGAGTTTGAAACACCAACCGAAGAACATACACAGACTGGATCTAACTGGACCTAAGCCTCCCTGCACTTATGCTTGGTCTTCATGTGGGTCCCAAACAACTAGAATGGGGACTGTCCCAAAGCTGCCTCCTGCACATGGGATATATTCTTCTAGATGGGCTGCCTTGTCTGCCTTCAATGGGAGAGAAAGTGCCTAGCATCACATAGACTTGAAGTGCCAGGGTAGGGCCCTGAAAAAGGAGGAAAAAGCAATGGAGGATGGGGAAGGGTTGTGGATTACTGGGAGGGGAGCAGTGAGCATGATGTAAAGTGAGTAAGTTAAAAAAATTAATTTAAAAAAAAAGGACCCTGGTCCACTTTGGACTTGTGCTTTATCCAAGGTGACAAATATGGATCTATTTTCATTTTTCTACATACAGACAACCAGTTAGACTAGTTCCATTTATCGAAGATGTTTTCTTTTTTTCTATTGTACAGTTTTGGCTTCTTTGCCAAATATTAAGTGTCCATAAGTGTGTGGGTTTATTTCTGGGTATTCAGTTCTATTCCACTGATCAATATGTCTGTCTCTGTACCAATACCATGTAGTTTTTATCACTATTGCTCTGTAGTACAGCTTGAGGTCAGGGATGGTGATTCCACCAGAAGTTCTTTTATTGTTAAGAATTGTTTTTGCAGCCGGGCAGTAGTGGCACACACCTTTAATTGCCTTTAATTCCAGCACTTGGGAGGCAGAGGCAGGTGAATTTCTGAGTTCAAGGACAGCCAGGGCTATACAGAGAAACCCTGCCTCGAAAAACAAAAACAAAAACGAAACAAAACAAAAGAATTGTTTTTGCTACCCTCCTTTTTGTTTTGTTTTGTTTCTGCATATGAAATTGAGAACTGCTCTTTCCACATTCGTGAAGAGTTGATTTGGAATTTTGGTGAGAATTGCATTGAATCTGTAGAATGCTTTTGGTAGGCTGGTCATTTTTACTTAGGCTAATCCTAGTGATGTATGAACATGAGAGATCTCTCAATTTTCTGATATCTTCCTCGATTTCTTTCTTGAGAGACTTGAAGTTCTTGTCATATAGATCTTTCACTTGTTTGGTTAGAGTTACCCCAAGATAATTTATATTATTTGTGACTATTGTGAACGATGTTGTTTCCCTATTTTCTTTCTAAGCCCACTTATCATTGGACATATACCCCAAAGATGTCCCACCATGCCACAGGGACACGTGTCCCTCCACAATGTTCACAGCAACCTTATTTGTAATAACCAGAAGCTGGAGACAACACACATGTCCCACAAATGAAGAATGGATACAGAAAATGAACTTCATTTACACAATGGAGTATATTTGGCTACTAAGAACAAGGACATCATGAGTTTTGCAGGAGGCTATAACTAGAAAATGTCATCCTGAGTGAGGTAACTCAAACACAAAAGGATATACATGGTATGTATTCACTAATAAGTGGATATTAGTCAGAAAAGTACAGAATACCTAGGATAAAAATCCACAGAACTCAAGAAGGTTAACAAGCAAAAGGGCCCAAATAAGGATGCCTCAATCCCACTAGGGAGGGAGAAGAAAATGATCACAGGAGGTAGAGGGTTAGAGTGACCTGGGTGGGAGAAGGGGATAGATAAGAGGAACATGATCAGGTATTGTAGGGAGAGACAGGAAAGAAGCCCTGAGGGCCAGCAGAATGAATGGAAATAAGCAATCTAGGGGGTGGGGGTGGGAGGTGGGGGGACCCTCTAGAAAGTACCAGAGACCTGGGGTGTGAGAGACTCTCAGGACTCAAAGGGATAGACCTTAGATTGAAATGCCCAACAGTGGGGAGAGGGAGCTTATAAAGTCTACCTTCAGTAGAAAGATAGGGCATCGAGTGGAGGGATGACCCAGAATTGTTCCTGTCCAAAAGAACTGCATAGTAAAAAATGGAGAAGAGACTGAGGGAAAGGCAATCCAGTGACTGGCCCAACTCGGGATCCATCCCAAGGGGAGATTCCAAGGCCTGACACTATTACTGATGCTATGATGTGCTCACAGACAGGAACCTACCATGGCTGTCCTCAAATGCCCAATAAGCATCTGACTGAGACAGACATAGATACTTACACCCAACTAATGGACTGAAGTCTGAGACCCCTGTGGTTGAATTAGGGAAATGCTGGGGTTCTCCCAGCTGAGGAGAAGGGCCACTTCATAGGAAGACCAGCAGTCTCAACTAACCTGCCTTGAGATCTCTCAGGCCCTGAGCCAACAATCAGGAAGCTGGTCAGAGGTCCCCAGACACATATACTGCAGAGGATTGCCTGGTCTGGCCTCAGTGGGAGAAGAAGTACCTAACTTTAACCCTTGAGAGACTTGAGACCCCAGGGAGTGGAGAGGCCTGTTGGAGGAGGGGGAACATCCTCTTGGAGACAGAGGGAACAGGAATGGGATGGGGAAATGTGGAAAGGGGGAGCTGGATGGCAGTAATAGCTAAATTGTAAAATTATTATTATTATTATTATTATTATTATTATTATTATTATTATTTTAAAAGGCAAATGCTGAGCAGCAACACTATGGAGAATAACAATGCTGCCCATGCCATTTCTTTAGTATCTACTCTCCTGGCACACAAGAAAATGCATATTCTGTATTACTATTATCTGCTGAAAAGAAATACAAACATATCAATGTAAACATGCCTATAAAACCTGCCCCTAAGTTCTTATTTCTAAAGCACATCATTTTGAGATATCCAACTCATTCAAATCCCCATTACTGTATTAAATTCTATCCTCAGGGAAAGGTCTGGGAAGTCATTCATCTAGTGTTATAAATTACAATATTGACAAATGGATGACTTCTTCCAGCACTGGGAACATAGTGAAGTCATAATTTGATACAGCAAAGAAAAAATACAGAAGACCAAATGCACTCTTTGAAGAGGGAAAGACTCCTTGTTAACAATGAATTCACATACCAGAGGACATTCCCTTAACTTTTGGGCTTTCCCAAAAGTAACTGCACAGATTTCAGGAATTAAAATAAATGTCTGAAACTACCACCTAACCCCTGGTACTCAAGGTTAACTTATCAGACCATGGGACAAAATTCCTCAAGCTCCTATCATGATGGTACTGAGAAACCAGAAAGTCAAACTTTTCTGAACATTTTTGTAATGATTTTTTAATAATATGTGACATGATAACAAGCAGAAACTTTTCTGGAGTACTCCACAATGGAAAAAATGCTAAAATAATGTTTATGTGCTATATGAAGTATCAACAAGATTAGAACACACACAGGAACGTACATGCACACTGTAGATAGAAAAAGGGATTAGATAGAAATAGAGATTAGAGAGAGAGAGATAGAAAGAGAGAATCTTTTGATTCTATTCCTTTAATCTTAAATCTATTCATTTAATCAAACTGAAAGCATTAGAATCAAAAGCAAATAAATATTGATATTCTGCTTCATATGTGTGAGGTATAATCAAACAAAGTGATTGTCTTGGCTCTTAAGAGCAGTCAACAAAAGGATTTGATGTTTTAATAGAATAGTTTTTATTTTTAAATTGCAAAAGAAGTTGCAAACTATTCAGGATTACAGTGTATGAATATTTATTATGCCTTGATCTAATTAAAGATTTGCTTGAATAATTACTGTCTGGAGGGAAATGCATGTAGTAGTGAGATGCTATAGAACAATAAATTCATATGTAAATTAAAAGATGAAAATACAAGCATGTCCTATCAGTGGAGATTTTAAATATTAATTCTAATTTGTTCTTTAAAGATTCTTATGACGCTCTTATACCTTCTATCACTGCTACCTTTCTCCAAACTTCCTACGCACTAGAATTTATGAATGCACAAGTATATTAAATTGTTGCGTTAAGAAATAGTTTTAACCTTTATAAAAGAATAGGATCACTGAGTTTAATCCTCATTAAAACATTATTTTTCACAAATGTTAAGATGTTGCTTTATGACTTTCAAAATAAACAAATTAAAAATAATCATGAAGTGAAAATTTAATCACTATGATATTAGGTGGTTTTGTATCACTATGCCAAACTCCAAAGGGATAACTTGAGAGAACAATATTTATATTTGCTCAAGTTTTTCATAGCTTGGTTAGAAGTTGCATGATGTCATGCACTTACACAGGACTCCATGCAGTAGAAACTGATGAATGAGGCTGTCACTTCATAGTGGACAGGAAACAGAAAGGGAAAATGGCCACTGGAACCATATACAACCTTCAAAGCCATTCTTTAGGTAACCTACTTCTTTCTGCTAGACTTTACCTCCTATAATTTGTAGTATCTCCCTCTTAAACTAACTCAGAATACAGCCTCCAGTACACACACCTGCAGGGATACCGTGGACTCAGAAAACAACATTTAATAATCTATCTATCTATCTATCTATCTATCTATCTCTATCTCTAGCCCTATCTCTTTCACACCCTGCTCCCCCAAACACAATATTTTTGTAGTGCTTCTTGTATCTCTTACATTTGGTATTAGTAGCAGAGCAATACAGATAAAGTGAAACAGCAGGCACTCGGATTGCATTGGATTGCTTAGATGCAGGGCCCCGGGCACTTGTCCTTGAAGGATCATTCTCAGGAAAAAGGGGATGCAGAGTGCAGAGCAGATGCAGGATTCTCTTGTGGTCTGCCCTCTCACTTCATGCCAGTCTGATAGCTTGGGAGAAAGATGGATGTAATTGCCAGCTGAATCTATTCCACCTGAGACAAAGGGGCTTCCTATTCTATTACCTTCCAGTTGCTGTCAATCATTAAGTGGGGGGAAGGAGTGAGATCTCCTTTATAGCTAAGATAATTCCTACTGGGCCCAACAAAACTATACAGAGTCCGAGGGAGGCAGCTTTAAAGCTGTTAGCAAACCATACTTTGAGCAGCCTGCTGATGGTCACTCTGACAAAGGATGTGGGGGCCTGAGACTTATCCCAGCAAGTGGCATAGACCTTCCTTAAGTGTCACATCCTTGTCTTCCATACTAATGGCTCCTGTAAAGAAATAGGCAACCAATTTTACTGCTTAGGTATTATATTATTATTCTCTTCTTAAAAACCAGGTTGATATGTTGTATTTTGCCAGTAAAGAACTTCTGTAGTGTTCTATATGGAGCAACATATAGACATAGCAACAGTGCAGAAAGAGCCACATTTTTTTTTCTTCCCTTAAGAAATTCTGGCAACATGGACAAGCTGTAAACTGTGCTAGGAGTCCTGAGAAAATGTTTCCATTACATTGGCCTGTAGTGGGGTATTTTATATTAATGGTTGGGGTGAGAGGACAGGAGGGCCCAGGAGGACTATAGATGGTGCCAAGCTGAGATAGGTGGCTCTGGGTTGTATAAAAAAAAAAAAAAAAGCAAACTGAGCAAGACAATAAAAGCAAGCCAGTAAGTAGTGTTACTCATGGATTCTCCTTCCTTCCCTGATTTCCCTTCATGATGTATTATAAACTCTTCTCTCCCCAAGCTGCTTTGGGTCAGTCAGTGTTTGCTCACAGCAATAGGAAGCAGACAGAGACAGCATAACCATCAGTTTCTTTGAAAATATAACCATTAGCTTATTTTGAATGTCCATCAAGTTTGAAATTACTTGCTGTTCTGACTTGTACTGGTATAGCTATTATATTACATGGCTTTCTGTGACATAATATTGAAAATATTTGAGCCACAGAAGATTGATCATAGACCATTAAATGAATAAACTCCCAGGTAGGCTGAGACATCTCCATCTTCTTAGCACTAACGATGGTCAAAGAAAGGCAGCTTTGACAGTTTAAAAATCTTTACAATTTTAAGTACATAGTATTACAAATATGAGAAATTTGAGAAACGAATTTTAGAATGAATACCTTGTCAGAACATGGAAATTTATACTCTGGAGGCTGACAGTTCTATAAAACCTACCCTATACTCTATCTTCTAGACTCCAGATATGAAATGGTGATTCAGGTTTCCAGGAAAATGACTATTGATTAGCAATCGAAACTTGCTTTATTTTAGAGTGTCTCTAACTCAGAGGCCACACAAGAGCACCTCTTTCTCCAGTATCTCCATGCTCAGTAAACATCGGGAATGTGACCAACCACTCAAAAGCACAAGGACTCAAGTTTAGAATGCTTCTAATAATATCACTAGCTTTCTCCCTACACCATGGAAATGGAATAGTTTTACCTCAGTTTACTTAAAATGACCACATTTGAACATCTTATTTTAAAATGAAAATTTGTGCAAAAAAATCTTGGAAAATAGATTATTATAATGAATTAAAGAATCTAAAAATGTTAACTATGGAAAGTAAAAATCCTATTGTTATAACTGTCAGTTAGGGAAAAAAATATTTCTCTCAAGGTCACAATTTCCTAAATCCCAAAGTTGGCAACAACATTGCTAAACATAAAGCAGTCCTGCAAGCAATCTAAACATCTATGATAGAATGTCAGAAATTTAATTTAAGCAAGCACTTAGAGGTTGGTTTTGCTAGAAGTCATCACTGTGGAGATAATCTCTTATAAGAATCGCCTATCGGTCAATGAGCTGAGGCAAGAAATAGAAGGTGGTCAAGAAGAAAGAGGATTCTGTGAAAGAGTGAGGATATAAAAGGGAGATTTGAGAGATCAGCCTGGGAAGACATGGGGAGATGCATCAATGACAACTGAGAACAAGTAACCAGCCAAATTACAGGATGCAATTAAAACAAATGGGCTTTTTAGTTATGATCTAGTCAGAATAGAGCCTAGCTAAATGGCCAGGGTATTTGTAAATAATTTCGAGTCTGAGGCTTATTTCTGGGAGCATGGGGCCGGGAGGCAAAACCAGGCCTAACTTTGACTCACCACACACCATCATGCAGCCCATATGGTTACTGAAAGAGGACAAAAATGAATACTGAAGTCTATCCATCCATTCTGTCTCCTAGAGGGTATATAGATTTCAACTGTAATATGTGACAATTCCACAGAGAAAAATGTGTTTCCCTTTTGGGCTTTTAGTCTTATTAGTAAAAGAATGTAGAAGGAGGCTCCCACAAAAAGATGGAAAGCAATGTCATTAGAGTGTGAGAAGGAAGAAAGTAGCATGCTGCAAACTAAATTTTAGGAGCTGCTGTGAGGAGGGAGATGGAGGCTAGGAGGAGAGGAAGCCAAGACTTTTGAGTTAGGATCCAAAAAAGCCAACATATTCAACAAGGATTTCTACAAACAGCTGCCTGGTAGAAGTAGAGAAGGGTTTCAGGAAAAGAGTGATAAGTCCCAAATGTCAGGGAAAGCATATGCCCATGAATGGTCCAGCTTAACATTACAAACTCCATTTTGCTTTCAGACTCCATTTTATAATGAACTTGCCCTCTGAATGAACTCAACTACTGAAAAAATCTTGACTCATTCTAGGAGCCATGTCACTCTGGTAACAAGCACAATTCCCATGGACAAATAGACTCTACTCCTAGCAATAACCAATCAGTACCTAATATCTTAAAGTAGATTGATTAAGCTAGCAATCATTGTTCATACCAAGCTGAAATCATTATTAGCCAATAGAAGTGCACTAAACAAATGTCAACTAATCACATAACTGCCAAGTAGGAACATCCTTTACTGTGCTACAGCAACTGTGAGAAACAGGCAAGGCTTGCACCACCTCAGCACATCCCATACCTTCCACTGTGCTAGAGAAGTCCAAGCTCAAGCTTGACTAAATACTCTTTGGTTTTGCATAAAAGTTGGCTTCTTAGTATTCTCTGGTGGTCTGTGAGGACCTCACAATGTAGGCATAACAGCCCAAGTTACAGAAAAGGAGAGAGAAATGGAAAGTTACAGGGTTTGAGTTCTAACTCAGTGTTCAAATTTAGCAATGAGGCCTGGCAGAAATCTCTGAGAGAGAGCAAGTGTAACCCAGGGAGGAGCTGCTCAAAAAGACAGCACACTATCTTCTTAGAGGGCATAATCATGTTTCACATCTTGTTAGCATATTCTGGATTAATCAGTTTTAGGGGAATGAGGGGATAGTGGCCCAGACTACCCAGATAGAGGGTATCTTATTGAAAGAGACAAAATTGTTCAATGGTCTCTACTCTTTGGAGCAGGTAAGAATAACATGTTTCTATCCAGGGTCAGAAGTATTCCATTCTTTTGACTAAGAGCCTTAAGTAGGAGCAGTTATGATGTTTTCCTTTCTAATACTACCATAGAAACAGACAGTAGGGTCCAAAGCTGACCATGAGAGAAGGGTTATCCTCACTGGTCTCCAAAGCTACTAATGCCTGAATACTCCCTAACGCTCTGATTAAAATCAAGTGGAATAAGCATTCTGCAGATTAAAAGCTGTGTTTTCAATTTTAATAAGTTAGTTGTGCTATTATAATATGGTAATTGAATGCCTATGCAAAACAGCTCTCACCTCTATGGAAATAAGACTTATTTTATTCTTGAGCCAAATATGAGTGATCACAGCCTAGAAATATGAAATCATGTTACCTCAAATACAATGCTCCAACTCAGAAATGGTTTAATGAATCTTTTTATAAAAGAGACAAAATAAAATAATAAATCAAGGCACTCTTTAAGTATCCTGGAAAATATTAGGGTATTGGTTATATCAAGGCATGAAAATATCTGCAAAATTTTTCAGATGCTAATAACTCTCTTAGATTATGGTGGGAGCTCTTTAATGCATCTCACCAGGCTGTACAAATCAGCCCCTGAGTGCTAGATAAGACAAAGGTATGGATGGCTGTATTGGATAATGGCTGTTGTTAATGCAAAAGAAACAAACACAAACAAACAAACAACAAAAATAAAAATTCAGCTCTCATTTTTGAGGGAATATGAAATAGTTTTCTCTGGAGACAATATGAATGACCATGGCCTAGGAGCATAGATTTTTTTTAGCTTATCCCAAATTCCATGTTCTAATGTGGAAGCAGTTTCTAGTTTTATGGTTTGACAGAGCAAAGAAATTCATAAATGAAGGTGAGTTTAGATACCTTGGTGGGTACATCAGAGAGAGAGAGAGAGAGAGAGAGAGAGAGAGAGAGAGAGAGAGAGAAAGAGACATTGAGATAGTACAAATTTTTCTGTAGGCTCAAGATGCAGTCTAAGACATTCTTATCTTGGAGGGGTAGAAGCCAGTTGAATTATTAAATCCATACCTTCGAATGTTTTTTTATCAATTAGTCACAAGATGTTAGTTCAGACAGTGGTGGGCAACAAATGCTATTCTAGGGGCTAAAGCTTGCCCAACATGAGATAATTAGGCTTTGGACCTACAACACTCCAAACATTCTCCATCATAGCAGTTTAATTCACTCTATCAGTTGTAGATGTGGCTTCTTTTCAATTCTTGACTATCATGAAGTTCTCCTAGTCCCTCATGAAGTTTTCTAGAATCTTTGATATAGGTGAGGCTTTTCTTCACTGAGACCTTCTATTAACAAGAACAATTTTGGTTTTTATTTAAATATTTTAGGAGAAAAACACAGATATATACACATTTTCTCATATGCACACATAAAGTGACTCTTTTCAATATTTCTAAATCTTTCTCAGAGAAGCTTGTTCACAAAAGCAAAGATGATTACTAAACATGAATACTCTGCCCTTTTCCTGGGGAGATATATCTAAGGCTATTTCCTACAGATGGTTAACTACAAAGTGAATACAAATTTTAGCTACTCCCCCTGGGGATGATGTCAACCTGCTAAGCCTATATCTTTCAAATTTACTCTTACTGCATACCACAGAAATTGGGGAAAATCAAATTCAAGTTAACATTCTCTCACAGATATTTTTAATGATCCAACAGCATCAAAAATTAAAGTTGAGAAGGATACATAATTCTAAAAATAAATCTATCTTTAAAATACCAATGATTGCTGCATTTAAAAAAGAATTCTATTCTCCATTCTAATCTCCATACACCAGAAAATGGCTTCTTTGAAGGCATGGCAGGACTCAATCAAGTTTAACTGCAGAGATAAAGGATGCTGTGATTGCTCTTCTCTTCTTAGGGTATGACCCTGCTCCCCAACAGAATCTCAACAAACACAGCCTGGGTACCTTGGTGCATATCTCATTTCTTAATTTTAAAAACTTTAATAAAAAGAAATATTTGCATAAAAGGGCTCTTTGTTGAAACCAAAAGCTTTTTACTCATTCTTGTTTGTTTGTTTGTTTTGCTTGCTTTGTTTTGCTTGGTTTGCTTTTAATGCTCTCGCTTTCCTTTGTTCTCACACTCTCTCTCAGCTTCTGACCTCTGACCTTCATGATCAGTGTCTCTCTGTCCTCCCTGTAGGAAAGAACTAAGCAGAAAAAAAAAAACTGAATTCATTTGCCTCTCTGTGTCCTCAACCTTGAGGATATTAAGATCTACTGTGGCTCATTTGTCTGATATTGTAAGGAGGGTTCTAGAAATTAAATACAGCCCATTTTGAAGCATCTTCTTTCAGTTTCCTTTTGATGTCATGTTCTGAATAAATCTTTCTTACTGTGCATCTTTACCCTTTGTGGTGTGTCTACAACTCTTATGCCTACCACTAGCAAGAGGCAGCTTTGGATCTTTCACGGGGACCACCCACTCTTGGAGAAGCAAACACCTATAGTAGGAGAGCTACTTTTCTCCTTTAGTATCTTTCCTTGATTTAGTCAAGCTTTTAGTTTATTCAGTGAGAAGTCCAGTCCCTGTTTTAGAAAATGGCTCTCCACTGTAATGAAAATGGAGGTATGGAGTTTCACATTTTTTCACACCTAAGGCTCCCTAATACACAACACAAACACAAACACATACATACACACACACAAACACACACACACACACACACACACACACACACATACACACAGACATATAGACAGACTGTCTGTCTGTCTGTCTCTCTCTCACACACACACACACACAAGCACACACAAACACATACACACACATTGAATGGGTGGAATAGAATAGAAAAGGAAGAGTTAAACTCTATTCACTCTGATACACACTGACCAATTTACTCAATAAAGTTTTGTACACAGGATAAAACTGAGTTCATGGTGGCAAAGAAGGAGTCACCTCAGAACATAGCAGGCTTAAGATGCAGCCTGAAGGCTCCAGGATCTGATTTCTCCTAGCAGCCTGTGTGCAATGCTTTCTGAGTTTTTCAACAACCTTTCACAGTTTAACAGGGGACCTTATTTTTAAGCAATGAACCAACCAAACATTGCTTACAAAGTAAAACAACTACAGTCCGCCCATCCAGTGTCTCTGCAATCAGTATACATTTCTAAAGCAACTGTGTATTTTATATACTTTTAAAATTCAAGGCACATGAAGACTTATAGGTGAGTAGAAAGATACATATGGTATGCAAGGAAAATGTTGAGATATTTTTAAATGCACACAAATTTCAAATTTGCTAATTGTCTCAAGTAGAGAAAATAAGATGTAATTACCGCAGGATTGGGAACAGTTGTCCCACTTCTCACTGTGTTTCGCAGAGTGCACACTCTATAAGCATTATTTAATTCATTCTCTATCGTGTCCCAGAAAGAAAGACATTGTGCACTACTTTTTCTCATTGTTATATTCAGGTGCATCAGTTGCAAGGTGCTAATCTATCTTCCTGCACTTGCCTGACAGCCAGTGTGTGTGGATCCAAAGCTCTGCTGCTAGGGATCAAAATAATGATGGTGCCTGACACAGTGGTGTTCATGAGCTACTTGTGAGAGCAACACTAAATGAACATCTAAATGAACAATCAGCTTTAGGCACCTGCTCCAGAGCATGTCAATATCGCAATCAGCTGCATACCTGCTCTTAATTCTAATGCAGAGTGTTGTCAGTGGGATTTAGAAAAGAAAGGAGCTTGAAATCAATAGTTTGTCTTCCTAGAGACTGAGGTTCTGACTTAAATATTAGAATTTTTATGAATTTTGTTGATTAATTCCTGTCATACAGTAACTCTTCTCTGTTCCTGACCAGGGCTTGTTTCTGTTTTCTTTGTCTTGAAGCAGCACTCATTTCAACTTCTATAATGTTACATATAAGCCCAAGGCCATCTGTACAATTCATGTGGCTTTACATTAAAGACATAACGCTGTTTGCAATTTTCTATTTTAGAAATATTTTTAGCATGAAAACACAAAAACACAAAGATGATTTTCACTGTATTATAGATATTTGCAATGTAGGGTAACTCTATTCTTTTGGTTGTTTACTACATACACATACACACACACACACACACACACACACACACACACACGACTTAATGCGTCATCTCCCATCAGAAAATCCCATTGGCTGTCTTCACACACAAAGGAAACTGGCCCTGCTCTCTGCCTTGGCAATTACTTTGAGAGAGGTGGCTGCCATTAGTAACACTGGTCCCATAGTCTCCTACACCTCTATTATTTCTGATTCTTCCCTGGCTGTGTTACAATGTACTCTCAATACATGTCACACCACTACTAAAACTTCAAGTACTCTCACGCATGCCCATTGGGCTTCCTTAAAATTTCAGCTGCTAAAATGGCTTTACAGGACTTACGTGCTTTCTCTTTTAGGTCTCTAGCCTCATCTTCTCTATGCATTCTTTGGTTCACACTGCCTTTGACATATTAATAGCAGCCTTCCCCATGCAACCCCCACCACCACACCCACACCTTCTTCATGAATACTGAGCAGGTTTTGTTGTTGTTTCCTTCCCAAAGCTGCCATACTCCCTATTTCTCCCTACTGGAGATGCTCAACACCTGAACATTTTTATTCCTCATTGTTAGTTGCCATTGGGCCTCTAGTCAGATGCTATTTTTTAGTGAAAACTTGATGATATTGAACTTAGAGTACATTGGGAGCTTCTGCCCCTCCTCATTTCCTGTCTCAGCTCCCTGTTTCCTTTTGTACCCACAGTAGAGCATACTATGAAAGTGGAGGCTGAGTATGTTTCTTGCTTGTCCATTTTTGTGTCCCATGCCTTCCCTGAATATGACCTTGGCAGAGTGAATGGTTTATTTGTTTTGTTACTGTTTAGTTCTGGCTGAAGAAACTATCTTTGAACCACACATTCCTGCTGAATGGATTTTTTTTCTCCCTTAGAAAGAAATCAACTATATGTTACTGATGAGACTAGTGAGAATGGCATAATAAAATGTTGCTAAAATTGGCAGTTCTCAGATTCCTATTTGGGGAAATGAATCATTCTTTTCAAAAATATGAAGTTGTATCTCTTAAAAGAAGGAAAAGGATGAATTCTTAGTAATTTGAGAAGTTCACAGGCTCCAAGGGGAGAATAGGCACAGATTAAAAGCTAAATAGTCTATCAGTATTCAGTGTAAAGAAAGTGAAATTTTCTTTCATTTTGTTTATTACATTAAGAAACAATAGTTTAAAAACATCCCTATGTAAATGTATATTCTCACATGAGCAAAACATGATCAATATTGGAGCATTTTGCAAGCTAACATCTGTGAACCTCTTTTCTGTAGGTACACTTGAGCAAAAAGGATAACTCTAAGTGTCTGTTTCTCTAGTAAATCTATCCTTTGGAAAACATTCATTTAAAATGTATTTTCATATGGCACAATCTCTGTTCCATGGTGCAAACAGGTTAATGGGCCAGTAGTGGTGATATTATCCACAGCAGTGATGCTAACAGCAAAGCACAAGTCAAGTGACAGGACTGTGATCAGTGGTGATGCAAATGAAGATGCAAGTTAAGAAGGGACTTTGGTGTTCCCAGCCAAACATGATTCATTTGTTAAGACACTGAATTTTACAGGAGCTTGATTAAGACTGTACAGTCGGATGGGGAAAAAAATGCTTCACATTCTGAATGATGTGCCTTCAATTCTCAAAGAATTAGCTTACAAATGAGATAACAAATAAGATTTGTAGAGTTCCTAAGTAAGTATTTTAGCCCTCTTAGTGACTAGGGGAAGAAAGACATTGTCCTGTACCAAATGGAGATCATGGTTTATCTGAGTCAGCCACATCTCCACTTACCAAGTAGCATACTGCTGAAGGCAACTGGATTGGTATGAGAAATTTCTTTTAAAAGAAATCACAAGTTTTGCATGGCAGAAGAAAAGGGATAGAGAGAGCTTAGAGATACGATTTCCAAATGAGATCTCTGCATTTTAATAGTGGACAAAGAAAGGAAAAGTGCTTTCAAAGCGAAGAACAGGATGTCAGCGAAGGCTGTAAACATTTTGAAAACTTCTTATTTTCCAGGGAGAAAGCTAGTGTACATACAACCAGAGACAGTCTATAGAGCAGGAGAAAACCTTTGGCAGTCACTTATCTGATAGAGGATAAACTTGTAGAGTAGACAAGAACTCAAAAAACTAAACACTAGGAAAATGACAATTCAATCAAAATACTGTGTCTCAGTTAAACAGAGAGTTACCCCAAAGGACCATACAGATGACCAATGAACAGGTTTTTAAAGGGTTTGATATTCTTAGCTGTCATGGAAATGCAAATAAAAACTACATTGAGATTCTCTTATCTCATTCTTGTGAAAATGGCCTTTGTCAAGAAAACAAATGATTACAAATGCTGGGTAGAAGTAAGAGGAAGAGAACATTGGTACATGGTTTATGGTAGTGACAACTAGTTTCCCTACAGAGATCAGTATGAAGATGGCTCAGACAGTTACAGACAGAACTACCACAACGAACATATACCCCAAGGACTTTACACACTATGATAGAGCTACTGCCCATCAGTGTTCAGTGCTGGTCTAGTGCCAAAAGCTAGAAAATGGAGTCAGACTAGGTGCCCACCAACTGACAATCAGATGACTGAGATGTGGTTCACTTGCACAATGGGACTTGATTCAGCACTACCGAAGAAATGTCGTTCCCGGATTTCAACTTACTTTAACAGCATCTAGGAAGTGGCAAGCTTAACTTTCATTTGCTCCATTTTATTTATCTACATAATTTGTCATTAGAGTTACACCAGAACTAGATAAATATAAACAGAGTCAAGATTTTTATACGGGTAAAAATGGTTTCTTAACTCTTTTTTTTTTTTTTAACATTTATTTATTTGTTGTATGTTTGCAAGGTTGTCTTTACATAAAGGTTGGAGGAAAGCTTGCAAGAGTCAATTCTGTCCCTCATCCATGGATCCCAGTGATTGAACTCAGCATGTCAGTACTCAAAGCAAGTGTTTGCACACACTGAGCCACCTTCCAGCCCAGAGGAAAAAGATTTTTCTAAAGAAAATAAATATAAGGCATAGAACACAGAAATCACTAAAACGAAAGTCTTCATATATTTAGGCAGTCTAGAACCAATCACTCTGGGAACCTCAGATTATCTCAGCTCTAGAACTCTAGATACCTCAGATATCCAGACTCTAGAACTCTGGGACACTAGGGAAACTGGATTCGGGCTCCTCCATTCACCAAGTGAAGTTGTTTCATGTGGACAAACATTGGTTTAAGAATCATTCCTGATGTTTGTAGGGAGGGAGTGTGATTGCAAGTGTATCTATAAGAACATTAGAGCTATTATTGCTAACAAAAACACATCTGGAAGTACCATCACCTTCACTGTTCTCACAGTTTCTCTCATCTCCATGTACTAGCACCTCTAGGGATCCTGGGCCCCAGTAGTTTCTTTTTTTTTTTTTTTAATCCATAATGCCTTTGCTTTGTGAGTGTCAACTAGAGGAACCAGAACTGTGTCAAGTAGAATATAGATGAATTTAAGAACAAAGCAAGGCAATGTGTCACATCATTTACAGAATATGTAATATATACTGTCCTCAGAGAAGAAAGGAAATGAAGAAAACTGAGACTTTGATGATTATGCTCAACTGGACTGTTTTAATTAGATGAAGATGACGATTTAATGGCTAAAAGCACTTAAAATACTATATGCATAACAGTAGAAATGCCAGGAGTATTTCTCAACAAACATGACCAATGCAGATTATCCTGAAGAGCACACTGGATGCCCATCTGCACAAAGTAGATCCTAGTAGACATCCTCCTTTAGTCTGCCTTAGCTTTTGGGCCAATAGCACAATCTTTTCAGGATGTTGTTGTCTATGAGTGGACACTGCCACATGGTCCAGGCCACTCTCAAGGCACACTCTGCTTCAAGCTTCTGGTTAGGGTGGCAATAGATGTCATGTCTGCATGGTTGTCAAGTGACATCCATGGCCCACACACTCCTCCTTTCACGGGCTTTTAGAGATGAATTGAAATCTCTGAGTTTCCTCACGGAAATTCTCACCTCCCTCCTTCATGCTAACCCAACTGTAATTCCCCAGACAGATGTCTGAACTTAAGGAATGCCCTCAAGGAGGTCTCTTTAAATACCCTGCTCATTATTTGACTATCATTTCTGAGAAGATGAAGGGATGGAACACACAGCAGAATTCTCTCATAATCCTCATAGAAGATGTTCTTGCCAGGCTTAGAGTGGGTGTTAGTGGCCTACTTCTTCATTTTGGAAAAAAAGGTCATTGTACTGCAAAGGAGTTCTTTTTAAGGGAATCTAATACAAATGTGCCTGTTTAATGTGTCTCAGCTAAGTTTTCTATTTTAACACCTTATTGCACGGATAAGCACAGTGTAACAAACTATTGTTATATTAGTAGAAATGACAATACTTGTAAATCTAGGTGTGATGAGTTCTACCATGCAACCAATAAACAACTTGGAATGAAAATACTTCTTAAGTTATTTCCTGTTAGCTAACATCCCTGCCTGAGCAGGAGGAGAAGAGATATAAGGTAAACACCATAAGCAAAAGGAATAGAACATCGAGACATAACAGATATGCTCCAAACCTACATACATTCTGCAGTTGACCATGTGTCCTGGGAATAAAGGCATGAATGAAGCACAAGGCTAATATTAGCTTTGAATTTTCACCATGCTTCACTGCTTATCTATGTTCTCTGGGTCACCAAGCTGCATATTTAAAAGGTTACACCTTAGTTGAAGGTAATTTCTTCTTCTCATTTACAGTGTCACATATATGATGGAACTGAATGACCTAATCATTGATGTGTAAAGGATATTGTATAAAACAATTTTCAGGATGTTCATATTGTTTACAGCCCACACACATTTTCTCAGTACTCCTAGGGAGTGAAGAAGTCCTGACTCCCCAGTAATAATGGCCAGAGACATAAGAATCAAGTTCACCAAGTAATCCACTACTATCAGTTTTCAACTAGATTTACCTATGTTAACACTCATGTATGTATACAATAAGCCCTTAGGAAAAGGAATGCTTTCTATACTTCATATCATAAAAAAAAAAAAAAACAAGAAAAAACAACAACAAAAAAAAAAACAAAAACGTAAACTTGCCAGCATTTTTAAAAGATGAAAAAAGAATTTAAAAAAAAAAGCATTTTGGTTCACTGTGCCATTATTTAGTACAAATTTGAATAGATTAATCCACTAAATTATCAGAAACAAGGTAATACTTTAAAAATTTGTTGAAAATGAATTGATTTTTTAGAACATAACCTAATTAAAATGCTCCCCAATTTGCACACAACTTTAAGAGCCAACAGATCCCATTTTCATAGAATTGGTTTGAGACTATGGTTATTAAACATAATTTCCTTATAAGAATGTAAATTGGCAAATTAGGTACACAAATTAGAAGGCACAAATCCATTTACATCAATAAAACTAAAACATATCACTGCTATTTATAGATCCCACCTGACAGACTATAACAACATTTTTCGCTGGTAGAAGACAATAAATTCTGTTGAAGGAAATACTGTTACCAGTGTTTTCGGCAGGCAGTCAAGTTATTTAAAAAAACTATTATCTTCTTAGTGTTTAACTATAGTGAACGCAGTGTACATTATATACCTTAATTTCTTCACTGCTAGTCTTTAATACTTTCCCAACAAAAGTACAATGTTTGTCAAAATGCAGATAGGTATTTAAGATGATGCTGTGAACCAAGAGGTAATTTCTGCCCTCCCACGGTACATGCATGATCATGACCTATAGAGCCTGTAATTAACAGAAAAATAAAATATGAGTGTGCCCCCTGTTGAGAGGCAATGCAGCTCTGTTTCTTTGCATCAGTTCTCCCCTGCCCTATCCTGATTCTCAGAGAACAAGACACCTGCTACTAGATAGTGTCTTCTAGACAGGACAAAGAAGCTGCCATGTTGAGAAATCTCAACAGTATGACCACAAAAAGAAGACCAGCATGACACCAGGTGGCATGCCAACACAAATGGGACAAGTTTCACAAAGCCAACACTTGGATGAAAACCCACAGGTTATCAGTGGCTTCTGAGGTAGAAAGAATCAATTATCTCCAGGGATTGAGCTATTCAATATCAAGCGGCCAGACCTAAACACACATACATCAAACAATACTAGATGGACTCAATAGGTGATACATGTACACATATGCATAGGTTCACATGTATACATACCTATACATCTATAGGTGTGATGGGAACTTTACAGGCTCTCCAGGCTGTAGCTACACTCTTCTGTTTCCTTCAGCCAGTTGCCACCACTGTGCCTTCCTACACTGTGCCACTGCTGTGTGGTTTCTTTCCTTTACATTGTGTCTTTCCCTGAACGATGCTTTGCTAATGTTTAGGCAAAGCTAATTTCATTAGCATTCAACATAAAGATTACTTGCTTAAGAAGATCTCACTGATCCTGGCTTCAAATGTAAATAGATGCCTCCTATGTTTCTGTCTCATGCAAAGTCAAGTTAAAGATCCTCCCTATAGCTCTGGAATACTCTGAAGTAAATTGAATATCACATGGCAGGCAGGGGCGGGGGGGGGGGGCGAGCAGGTATCATCAGAGTCCTTACCAAGGGAGGAAGTCTTTATTTTCTAGTACATAAGCTGCTTTAGGCCATAAATTAATCATTCATCAAATGTTTGCTGAACCAATGAACACAGCTAAAAACTGACTACAATGCCAATACTGTCTGTCTAGTTTGGTCTTATGCAGAATTGTCCAAGTCAGATGACCAATGTGTAAAGTTGGAATGCAAATAATACCTCTCTTCTCTTCTCTTCTCTTCTCTTCTCTTCTCTTCTCTTCTCTTCTCTTCCCTTCCCTTCCCTTCCCTTCCCTTCCCTTCCCTTCCCTTCCCTTCCCTTCCCTTCCCTTCCCTTCCACCTTCCCTCCCCTCGCCTCCTCTCCTCTCCTCTCTTTTCTTTTCTTGTGTGTGTGTGTGTGTGTGTGTGTGTGTGTGTGCGTGTGTGTGTTTTACAAAGACTGAAATGAGATAAAAATCCTCTTTACCTAGTGAAATATGTCTTTGTATCTGACAGCCTTACCAGTCTATAGAGGTAATTCCTACAGAGATCTCAGGCAAGATTGAGTTCACAGCTAGGATGCCAACTTCTGTGCTTCATGATAATATTTACCCTTTGAACTTCTCTGTTAGCAAATTCTGTCTCCACATAGTAATTTTGAAAGAAAATATTCTGGGGGGGGGTCAAATTGCTTACCTCATATCTCATAATTTTTCTGAATGATACTATGGCATTTGTTTAATATTTTTGTTTATTCGATCCACTGTTACAAAGACTTTCTGACTTCTCACCACTTTTTCATGCATGTAAAAAAATTAATTCTCAAAAATGTCAATAAGAAACATTTTATAAGTACTATTTAATTTAAGACTAACTTATATCATGTTCTTAATGGGTTAAAGATGGGATGCCAGCATGAAATCTTGGTGTCCTACACTGTGAGACACTGGTTCACGATCTGTACAATATTTTTCCCACAAATGAAGCACTCTCAAACAAATTGCTTTATGTTCAAAGCAAAACAGATCTTTGGTTTTATTAAGTTAAGGCTCAGTGCAATAAAAACTGTTCCAACAGACTTTGGGACTGGATTGCTTGCACTCAATTATTACGTTTTAAAATCTTATCATGTTCACTTAAATTAGAATTGTAAATCTGGGAGAAAAGTCTTGACAGTTTATTTCTAATGTGGAAATAATGTAAACTCCTGTGGATTCTTCAAGGAATGGTTACACACTTGTACAATCAAGGGCCTGGTGAAAAGTGGTCAACAAGAGAGGACTGTGGACACATCAGAGGAGGATATGGACATCATAGGCAGCTAAACAGGAGGTGTAGTAGCACTTAGGTGGACACTGACTACATCTGTGTACTTGTATGTGTCTGTGGATTAGGAACCAAGGCCCTATCTTATTTGCTAGCCAAGATTTTTACTATCCACATATAGTTTTTACCTTTGATGGCACAAGGGAATCCATTATCAAAAACTGAGATGGCACTGATAACTTAAATTAAGAAAATGAATGACAGTCATTCATATAAAAAGAAGAGTAGGAGGAGAAGAAGAAAGGTAGGGAGGGAGGGAGAGAGCAAGGAAGGATGGAAGGAAGGAAGAAAGGAGGGAAGAAATATATTTCCTCTTAGAGAACTATTTTCAAAAGAAAATAGTATTTGCTGTCCCAGTGCTGAGGAGCGAAAACACGGTTCCTCCTGTACAGATTCATCCCTGCTTTGAGTCACGTTTTGTCTCTGTACACTTTAGTAGTACACTGTGTAAAGAAGGGGTGAGGTGTGGAGTGTCACAAGGCAGGTTCCAGTGTTAATTTCTGTATAGCTGCTCTCTGACTCTCTAAGACACATCATGATGCTGACCTTAGATTTCAGTAACCTCAGCTCACTCATGTGCGAGTCGGAGAGCTTAAGGCACAATGATTACCCAACACTCAACATCGGTTAGTCTCCTCTTCTCTAAAGGGTAATCAGGTTGCTTTTAAATAGGAATGAAATTATCATAAACATTCTTTGTTCACTCAAAACTCATTTCCCATCCTATTTTTACAGTACTATTGCATGATATTTATACCTTTACAATAGATTGATGGTGAAGTAAATTGAAAAATAAATCTCCAGAAAAAATGCAATATCAACACAATCAACAGTCAAAATACATACATGATTCCTGCTGCCTTGTGTATTTTGCAAACACACATACACACAAGCACACAAACATACACACACTTACTATTTATTAGACTCTCTATAAATTAGTTGATAAACACCACTGTATCTGAAACCTGTTCTGTTTTCTGTAAGACATGTAGAAAAGAAAAATTGAAAAGCAAGCTTTAAGTATTCTTGAGTAGAGAGTGTCCCATTTTTAAAGAACGAATATAACGAGAGTGACTCAGGTTCCTTCAGGTCTCTCTGGGCTGGTGTCCTGAGGGGACCTTGGGCACAAGCTCTGCAGCCAGGCCTACAACACTCAGAGGAAGTTCCACTCCCAGGTGCTCTGAAACTCTCAGATCAGAGGTGAGGGGGACCCAACATCTGTCCTAACACCGGGAGTAACTGGGACCTGCCGGACCAGGCACATAGGAACTCCACCAGCAGAGTGGCTCCGGTTCTTTCCGGTCTCTCTGGGCTGGTGTCCTGAGCGGACCTTGGGCACAAGCTCTGCACACAGTCCCACAACACCCAGAGGAAGCTGCTGCACTCCCAGGTGCTCTAACAAGCCCAAGGTCACAGGATCCCAAAATCACAGGGTCACAGAGACTGCCTGAGTCTGAGGAGTTCTGATACAACCAGGATCACAGGAAGGACTGACTCCAGTCAGAATTAGCAAGGGCAGGTAGCCCTAGAGATAACCAGATGGTGGGGAACAAATGTAAGAAAATAAACAATACAAACCAAGGTCACTTGGCATCATCAGAATCCAATTCTCCCACCATAGCCAGTCCTGTACACACCATCACACCGGAAACGCAAGATTCAGATATAAAATCACTTATCATGACAATGATACAGGACCTTAAGAAAGACACAAATAGCACCCTCAAAGAAATATGGGAGAACACAGGTAAAGAGCTAAAAGCTTTTAAAGCAGAAACACAAAAATCCCTTAAAGAACTACGGGAAAACACAATCAAACAGGTGAAGGAAATGAGCAAAACCATCCAGAATCTAAAAATGGAAATAGAAACAACAAAGAAATCAGAAAGAGAAAAAAACCCTGAAGATACAAAACCTAGGAAAGAAATCAGGAGTCATAAATGCAAGCATCACCAACAGAATACAAGAGATAGAAGAGAGAATCTCAGGGGCAGAAGACACCATAGAAAACATTGACACAACAGTCAAAGAAAATGCAAAAAGCAAAAAGCTCCTATCCCAAAACATCCAGGAAATCCAGGACTCAATGAGAAGACCAAACGTAAGGATAATAGGTATAGAAGTGAGTGAAGACTCCCAATGTAATGGGCTAGTAAATATCCTTAACAAAATTGTAGAAGAAAACTTCCCTAACCTAAAGAAAGAGATGACCATGAACATACAAGAAGCCTACAGAACTCCAAATAGACTAGACCAGAAAAGAAATTCCTCCCCGTCACATAATAATAAAAACATCAAATGCACTAAACAAAGAAAGATTTTTAAAAGCAGTAAGGGAAAAAAGGCAAGTAACATATAAAGGCAGACCTATCAGAATTACTGCAGACTTCTCACCAGAGACTATGAAAGCTGGAAGATCCTGGGCAGATGTCATACAGACCCTACAAGAACACAAATGCCAGCCCAGGATACTATAACCAGCAAAACTCTCAATTATCATAGATGGAGAAAACAAGATATTCTATGACAAAACAAAATTTACATAATATCTTTCCACAAATCCAGCCCTACAAAGGATAATAGATAGAAAACATCAACATAAGGAGCAAACTACACCCTAGAAGAAGCAAGAAGGTAATCTTTCAACAAATCCACACAAACCTAATTCCACTTCTTACAACAAAAACAACAGGAAGTGACAATTACTTTTTCTTAATATCTTAATATGAAAATTAATATTAGCAGCATATCCTAATTGATTAAAATCCAATAATATGAGGAATTAGAAATTTGTTGATTGTCATCTAATGGTCTCTCTAATTTGGTAATTGGAGAAATAGATCCAATTTATTGTACAATCTATATATACTTTCAGCTTGTTTGTGACAGTGTTTTGCTGTGTACAATGTAAGGGTCTTGAAATCTTGCTTCTCCTATCTCAGCCTCTCTATTAGTATTGTTTATTTCATGTTTTTACACTATACTATGGTGTTCAGAACAGCTTATACATTGCAAAAGTATTTATATACCCAAGGGAGACATAGACAATTAACTTGGGAGGTGGCTTCTATGAAAGAGAACAACAAAGAGTGAGATTGAATGCTTTGTTTGACATTTCTACCTCTTGTATCAAGTTTGAAGACGAGGACTTTATAAGTTACTCTTTCTCTGAGACGAATGCTTTTCAAAATCACCACAGCCAATGAACTAGATTCTTATCCTCACCTAATGTCTGTACCACCTTCCATGCAGAACCATTGTTCATTGAAACAGTTGGTGAATGATTTTATGGATAGAGCATCTTAATACACACACCATTTCTTAAATGAATGTAACCTGTTCTCTCTGGGCTGAGAATAAAGTCACACACTCAAGTCAAATAGCTTTTTGACCGTAGCAGGAAGTCTGTATCTAAAAATCGTGCCTACAATTCATTCCTTGGCGCAGCAGAACTGTCAACTCTCAGCTTAGCTATGATAGAGGTAAAATCCTTCGGTGATTTGAGGGTCATTGAAGTACAGCCTAATTACAATGAAATCCAATGTCTAAAAATTGTTCTTATCTTGGGCTTGTACCACAGAAAGAGCCAAGATTTTAAACTCTACTAAATACAAAACAAACAAACAAAAAGACTTTACATATTTATGTTCATTTAAGAAAATACTAGTAGTGACGTATTATTTTGAAATATACAGTTAATATGTTTGGAGTTATTTGAAATTTATAGTGTGAAAAGTGTATGTATTTGCAGTATTGTTGTAGACAAGCATCTACATAACACTGTTAAATTGATTGTTTTATATCAAACAACTTTTATAATACTTTTTATTATAACATTTTATAAATTTTAAGGAATATGACAAAAAAAGATATTGCAGGTATTGAAGAGGGGGTCTCTGGGAGGAGTTGGGGTACAAAAGGGAAACAAGAATGTGATTTAATTCTATTTACTTAATATATGTTTTT
>JADRCD010194467.1:231-13327 GCA_019843815.1 Montemys delectorum | reverse complement strand
CCGTGTGTGTATGTGTGTGTATGTGTGTGTGTATGTGTGTGTGTGTGCGTGCGTGTGTGCGCGTGTGTGTGTGCGTGTGTGTGTGTGTGTGTGTGCGTGTGTGTGTGTGTCTGTGTGTGTGTATGTGTGTGTGTGTGTGTGTGTGTGTTTATGCATGTGTATTTCCCAGAGATTGAACACAAGTTGTCAGGTTGTATAGTTGTCCTTTTACCTGTTGATTCATCTCATTTCTCCCCTGATCTTTACATATTTTTGTATGTTCAAATGTACATGGGAACATGTGTGTGCACGAAGGCCAAACATTAACCTGAGATGTCACTTCTGTGGAAGTATCTCCCTAGTTTTTTTCTTAAAGACAGAATTGTCTTATTGGGACTGGGGCTGATTCTAGGCCAGGCCAGGAGTCCCAGGAAGCCTGTCTCTGACCCCCTGGCATGGAGATCACACTTCTATGTCTGGAACTTTACAGGGGCTCTGGGGCTCAACCTCAGCAACCTATGCTTGCATGTCAAGCTCTTTACCAGAAAGGTCATTTCCCCAGAGCTGATCCACATCGCTTTTTAAGTTCTCCTGCCCTCACACAGAGAGTTCCCATATCCTCTAATCTCTTTGGTTTTGTTCAATTCAAGATTATTTTTTAAAAAAAAAAATACCTAAAACCAAAATTGTGCATATTTGAGGGGGAGCATGAAATGTTTTGATACATATGTTATGAAGTTTTTAATCAGGGTAGACGTGTGTGTGTGTGTGTGTGTGTGTGTGCGCGCGCGAGCGCGCACGCAAATGCTGGCTGGTTTTATATCAACTTGATACAAACTAAAGTCATCTAAGAGGAGAGACCCTCAATTGAGAACATGGCTCTGTAAGATTTGGCCTATAGAGCATTTTCTTAATTAATGATTGGTGGAGGAGGGTCTAGCCCTTTGTGGGGTCATCCCTGGGTTGGTGATCCTGGGTTCTATAAGAAAGCAGGCTGAGCAAGCCATAGGAAGCAAACCAATAAGCAGCACCCCTCCATGGCCTCTGCATCAGCTCCTTTCTCCAGCTCCTGACCTACTTGAGTTTCTGTCCTGACTTCTTTTGATGATGAACAGTGATGTGGAAGTGTAAGCTGAATAAAGCCTTTCCTCTCCAAGTTGCTTTTGGTCATGGTGTTTATCACTACACTGGTGACTCTAAAAAACCTTCTCAAACATCCATCATCTCTTTATGGGGAGAGAAATTCAAAATATTCCTGTAGCATTGAAACACTCATTAGTGTGATTCACAACATCCCACCTTTATAAGAGTACAGGTGTGCTTTTATATGTATGTTAAACTTCTATATAGAGCTTAAAAAGTATTAGGCTAAAAACTACCGAGACGTACTTTTTATTCTTATTTTCTACCTGCCCCTTAAGGAAGCCAAAGTGCGTCCATGATAAAAGGTGATTTTATGTTTGTGGGAAGCTTTCTGTTCACTAGCTGAAGAGCTTCCAGGAACAATCAACGGGACCAATCAGCCCCCGCTGATAACCGAGTCACCAATTGGGAGTTACACTCAACCTCAGGGAGCCAAGCCCCTCACAGGAAGCATCTCAGTGAAGATGGGAATTTGCTTTCTTGTCTCTCAAGGAGGAGTCTGAAGAAAGGTAGTCCAAGGAAGAAAGGGCCAAGCCAGCCAGGTGCTCAGTCTCCTAGCTCGCCAGCCCACTATCCTGAAAACGGCCGCAGCTTCTGTGACCATGTTCCAAGCAGAAGAAAGAGGAGATGGCTTACAAAGTGGAGAGTTAGCCCAAACACAAGATCCTTTAAGGTTTTTGTTCGTTGTTTCCCAGAAGCCCAACCATGCCTGGCTAAGGAAGGTATGCTTACTCAGCGGCCTGCCTCAGCACTGCTGTCAGTTCCCCACGGTGCAGGGAGCAGCAACCGGCAGCAAAAAGAAGCCAGTCTCTTGTCCTAGCATGCACATGTGGAGATTCTGCTGAGAGAATGCCGCCATTGGAGCTACCATTAGCTCCCAGTGATGCAGTAACATTTAGGGACAAGTTCAAGAGAGATTCTAGCAAGTTCCACCAGCACAGACTACAGTGACTCTTCGCCATCCAGCAACCCACAGGCATACCACCGCCTCTCCTCCATCCCCAGCAAAGCCTGCTTCTCAGCCCTGGTGAGAAAAATACCAGGATCCAGCAATATCTCAACTGTAACAGAGGGGAGATGGCTCAGTGGGCAAACATGAGAACCTAAGTCCATATCCCCAGAACAGCAGTGACTCCTCATGTTATCCCTATGCTCTTTTGAACTCTTTTCTTACTAGTCATCATTATTCCAATCCCCATTAAAAGTCAGTTAGTCAGTCAGTCAGTCAGTCAGTCAGTCAGTCTGTCTGTCTGTCTGTCTGTCTGTCTCTCCCCTCTTCCACTGTGTGTGTATCTGAACTCTCTTTGCTTACTATATCATTCACTATTCCAATCACTGTTATAAGTGAAATTTATTCTCTTAGAGACAGAGAGAGACAGAGACAGAGAGACAGAGACAGAGAGGCAGAGACAGAGAGACAGAGACAGAGACAGAGACAGAGAGGCTCCGCAGAGTTCTAGAAGCATGAGGCAGCAAGGTGGACATTATTGCTCTCATTGGCTCAAGCAACTTCCTGCTGCACAGATGGCAACTGGCTGGGTGACCCAGGATAGGTTACTTCCTCTCTGACAGCCCTTCTCAGGAGCCCTTTAAATGAATCTCAGCATTAAATGAGCACTGCCCAGGAGACATGCCACATCAGCCGGCTTGCCAGGAGTCCCCAGTAAATGCTAACAGCCACACTAGGACTATTCCCTGGGTGGCTTGCTCCATGGGATGCCAGAGAAGGGCCCCACTTTGGAGAATGAATCAGCTCTAGCTTAGGCATCCCGTGTCAGTTCTGAGCCCTGCAAAAATCCCAAGGCACCCACAGAAGTCACTTTGAAGGGACAAGAGATGGATGCTATAAATTCCCTTTCTAGGGCCCTAAGCAACAGGAGGAAATGGATTGCCTTGGGCTCCAGGCAGACTTTCCCCAGAAGCTCAATGGATGGCTTTCCAAACCCGTGGAGCTGCGTCGGAAACGTGGGCTTGCAGAGTCATCTGCTGGTGGTGCTTGGAATGTCCCGGCTGGAAGAAAATGGTCGATTTTGGTTGATGGTAGCCTGGAGTTCCCCAGACTACTTGCAGAGGTTCTGAAAGATGCTTATGGTTCCGCTGGTCCAGTGCTCCCCACCTCGTCCCATTCTGGGACCCTATTTTAAGGTCATAAACAAAAATCAGAAAAATGTGACCCCCTGGTAGTTGGAAGCTTTGTCCCAACACCTGAGATTCATAACCTCGAATGGAAAATATTCAAGTCACATGATACATGAGAAAGGCTGAGGACTCAGAGTGACTCCGGGAGATTAATGAGATGGGATAAAACAAAGGCACTGGGTCCTCAGGTGGTTTTTTTTTTATATTAAAAAAGACTTTCATAAAAAAAAAAAAAATGTATTGCTGCCAGGCAGTGGTGGTGCATGCTTTTAATCCCAGCACTTGGGAGGCAGAGGCAGGCAGATTTTTGAGTTCAAGGCCAGCCTAGTCTACAGAGTGAGTTCCAGGACAGCCTGGGCTACAGAGAAACCCTGTCCTGAAAAACCGAAAAACAAAAAACAAAAACAAACAAAAAAACAAAAAAAATTTGCCTAAACTGGCTGTAAAAATACATAAAATAGGAGAAAAATGAACAGGAGGCCCACAACCACCATAATTTGTGTAATATGTAGACACGGAAGCGTGGGAGTGGAACTAAGGTCCTACCCCTACACACAAGCTGCTATAACAACCCAGGGGCACCCAAAGGGAGCAGCAGAAGGGGAGTCCCCCAAGACGCAAGGATGGGTCTCCAGCCAGGAATGGGAGCACCCCACTGCCCACACACACCCAATCCCCTCTGAACCAGGTATGGAGGTTTCCCAAATGGTTCCAAGCAAATAATAATAATTGGGAATGATAGGGCTCCCTCCACAAAGCCCCCCAGTGCTTCAGGCACCATTAGCTCAGGTAGTCTCAGAGGGACCAGATTAAGAGAGATGTGAACCGGGTTCTCAAGGCCCATGGTGGCCATAATCACTTTCCTATTATAACTATAAAAATTGCTGATTGGTTTTGGCACTGATTTTTTTTTCAATCTTTTAATTATCTTTTTAAATAGCTTTGCATTTTCAGAAAAAAAAAAAGAGTTTAAATAGTTCCGTATGCCTTTCTCAGAGGATATCATGAGACAATCTGCACAAAATCTGAATAAGGCCTTTTGTGTGGATAATTGGACTATAATAGTGCTAATTTCACGGTGTCAGTCATCATACAGTGACTAGATAGGAGGGTGCCCTTGCTGATCAGAAAGATGTGCTGTGTGGAGGGTAAAAGGCCAATGGTCTGTATTTGACTTACAAATAGTTCAGGGATAAGTACATATATACCTGTATGTATTTCTACATATATTTATTTTGAGATAGGGTCTCATGTAGCCCAGGCTGGCCTCAAATTCCTTATCCTCCTGCCTCCAACTCCTGAGTGCTGAAATTCCATGTGGGCACCCCCACTCCCAGTTTATGAGAGTCTGGGAGTGGGACCCAGAGCTTTATGCACATGAGGCAAGCGCTCTACCCACTGAGCTACACGCCCAGCCCTCCCTAGGCTGTCATGACCCTTTGTATAATCCTCGTACAGGAATTTTTTTTTTGTACTAGTCTTCAAAATTTTTCAGAAAGTCTGAAATTAAGCAAGATGACAAGCTAATTCCCCCTCCCCACCCAAATCAAATAAATGGCACTCTAACGCAATTCTAGGTCCTGCTGTTCAAGCAATAACAGCTTCCATTTTCCTTAGTAGGTGCCGGGCAGGTGCGAATTGCTTTTTCAGGTCCATGTCCTTGAATTTTTGGCAACCTGTGGAGAAGGCGCTGTCACTGCCCTTTATTTGCAGGTGAGAGAACTTTTAGTCTGGTGGGGTGGGAGTCGGGGTGCCCAAGGTCACCTTACTAACGAGGGATGGGTTTGGAATGGGCTCTTTCAATCAGGAGAATAAAATATCCAAGAGGTTGGAGACATAGAAGGACTGGGGTTCTTGGCCACGGCTGTCAGCTGGATCTGCAGTCTCCTTACAACATGCTCATGGGTCACCATTTGTGACATGCTCCGCTCACTGTCCCCATATGGCCTTGTCCCACCTCCTCTTCTGGGACAGCCCGTCTTTTCTCCAAGCCCATCAGTGAGGGAGGACCTTCTCTCCTCTACAGTTCTATAGGACAAAACAGCCCCCATCTCTGGGACTAGCCCACTTTCTGTCTCCTGCTGTAATTCTTTTAGCAAAGGCAGAAGTGTGACTCCATGGCAGACTCCAGCTCTGGAACCAGATCCTTATATTCCAAACCCAGGTTTTCTGCTACTGGCTGTGTGATCTTGAGTGAGTTACTCCACCTCTCTGAGCACCACAGAAACAAAACCGCTATTATAACTCAGTTTGTTATACAGAATTAGGGAGAAGTCAATACATTGTCTGGCAAACAGCAGTAACTGAAATCTTTTTTTTTTTTTTTTTTTTTGGTTTTTCGAGACAGGGTTTCCTGTGTAGCCCTGGCTGTCCTGGATCTCACTCTGTAGACCAGGCTGGCCTCGATCTCAGAATCCGCCTGTCTCTGCCTCCCAAGTGCTGGGATTAAAGGCCTGTACCACCACTGCCCGGCTGGTACCTGAAATCATAGCTACTATTCTTGTGCCCTCTCAAAATGTCAGTTTTACATTTTTTTCCAGATAAATTGGTTACGAGCATATGTCCAAGTTACATTTCTAGCTTGCCACAGAACCCAATCCACAGCTTTCTTTTGGGAAGGTTCTTGGGAAAAGATAACAGTTGAATTACCATTATTAAATATAAGACATAAGGTGTCTGATAATCATTGGGTGTTTGCGTAGATTACCCTAAAGAGAGGTTCTAATCCTATTAAAGTTTATCAGAAAATTACTTAAGAACTATCTTAGTTAGGGTTTTACTGCTATGAACAGACACCATGACCAAGGTGAGTCTTATAAAGGACATTTAATTGGGGCTGGCTTACAGGTTCAGAGGTTAAGCCATTATCAAGGTGGGAGCATGGCAGCATCCAGGCAGGCACGGTGCAGGAGAGACTGAGAGTTCAACATTTTCATCTGAAGGCTGCTAGCAGAATACTGACTTCCAGGCAGCTAGGATGAGGGTCTTAAAGCCCACACCCACAGTGACACACCTACTCTGACAAGGCCACATCTCCTAATAGTGCCACTCCTTGGGCCGAGCATATAGAAAGCATCACAGGCATCAGGAATACTGATGGCCCCTTGGTGGTGGGACAGGGAGGCAGTTCTGAGTTGCATCAGGAATTTTATCCCAGACCCTACTGGGGGTGTCTCTAACAACTGCCACCGTTGGGGGTTGTTTTTTGTTTGTTTGTTTTGTTTTTAATTTTTATTTATTTTATGTATGTGCGTACACTGTCTTCAGACACACCAGAAGAGAGCACCAGATCCAATTGAACTCAGGACCTCTGAAAGAACAGTCAGGGCTCTTAACCACGGAGCCATCTCTCCAGCCCCAGTCTCTTTCTCTCTTCTTTTCTTTTTTCTTTCTTCTGCTTCTTCTTCTTTTTTTTTTTTTTTTTTTTTTTTTTTTTGCCAAGACAGGGTTTCTCTGTGTAGCCCTGGCTGTCCTGGAACTCACTCTGTAGACCAGGCTGGCCTCAAACTCAAAAATCTGCCTGCCTCTGCCTCCCAAGTGCAGGGATTAAAGACATGAGCCAACGCCGGCAGCCAGGCTCTTTCTCTCTTCTTAATCAGAGTGACCACAGCTGACATTCCTCTTTCTCTACACTTCACTCTGGCCTGGGCTAGAGCTGTGTGACAGGCCCAGCTTGAAGCATGTCATGTTTGTTCCTGTCTCTCCCACCCTCCACCCCCTTGCCCCTCTTCCCTTTAGAATGCTCAGTTATAGGGTGAGGCTGTGCAGATCCTGCTGTGGGATAAGCATGTGAGAGAAATACACACCCTCGCCTGCCCCCCATAACGAAAATAAAAAGATTTCAGGGGGGGACAAGGTGACTCACTCTCCCCACCCCATCCCCATGTGGTGGGGCAGTTGTTTGCTTTTGGGTAGACAGAACTCGGTCAGGCTGTCTTCCCACTACCATAGAATAAAGTTCTTGCCAGCTTGAAGATAAAACACAGAGGCTGGCAGAGGATCAAAGCCTTGTTACCAAGCATGGCCTCTTCCTCTGACAAGATAGTAAAGGGCAGGACTCAAGTTGCTTATCCATATTTCCTGAGAGATTTAAGGACATTTTGCCACGGCATGAACAAACAGATGGAGTCGGCAGCTGGACACATGCTCTTCTGGAAGGAGCAGGCTGCCTTTCCTTCACGAAGGCTGCTTCACAGGTAGGCAGAGAGCCATCTCTAGGCTTGTGTGACGGGAGGTCAGTTCTCAAAGTGTGGTTGGTCGCTGAGCAGCGGCAAGAACTTACTAGAAATGAGAACTCTTGGGGCTAGAAATATGGCTAGGTGGCACTTACTGCTCTTCCAGAGGACCCAAGTTTGGTACCCAGCACCCACATCAGGCAGCTCACAACCATCTATAACTCTGTCTCCAGGGGATCGAACACTTGTCTTCTAGCCTCTGCAGGTGCTTGCACTAATGTATACTTAAATACACACATGCACATAACCAAAAATAAAATACAATCTTCAGAAGGAAGGACCCTTGTCCTTACCCAACACGTACAGTCAGAACTGGCTGGGGCCCAGTGATCCCACTTCAACGCGCCTTCCAGGGGCTGGTGCAAACTCAAACTCACGTCTGGGGAGGGGTGAAGTGATAGTACCTGCTCCTTTTCTTCTCTTTTTTCCTACCATAGTCTTTGCCTCCTGTCTTCTCATACCCTTCCTCCTCCACAAAACAGCAATACCTTTTCAGAGACCCCTGAGGTTCAGCCTAACTGTCCCAGGTGTGTGTGAGCACTTCTGCTAGCAGAGCCTTTGTGCTGTCTCCTCTGCCTGGGACATGCTTCCTCTAGAGAGATGAGTAAATAAAGAGGAGGCCCGTTTACCTCAAGCATCTTGACTTCCACCTGCTCGGCCATGGCTTGCTTTCTTGCCTGATGTAAAGGAGCGTGCCCCCGCCCCCCATCTTTCCCTGATTCCAGATGCAAAGTAAACAACAGAATTAAGAACTAGATAGAACAGGCTCTTGCTGCCCAGGACCCTAAGGATGCTTGGGACAAAATGTCACTCACAGGAAAAGAACAGCTTTGAGAAGAGCCACTATAGCAGCTATCAAAGGTAAAGGTGGCTTCTAGAGGGTTAAGAACTAGGGATCCCCCGCCCCCATCCACCCTATGACACAGATTCTTTTTCTTTTGTTTTTGGTTTTTTGAGACAGGGTTTCTCTGTATAGCCCTGGGTGTCCTGGAACTCACTCTGTAGACCAAGCTGGTCTCGAACTCAGAAATCCACCAGCCTCTGCCTCTCAAGTGCTGGGATCAAAGGTGTGCCCGGCCACACACTGATTTTTTAGATAAATCTTTGTCAAGTGCCAGCCGTTTGCCATGGCCAGTCCTAGGTCCTAAGAAGACAGAAATGATACCACGGCCTCTTTTGGCCAGCTCTCCTGTAGACCCTTGGCTCTTCAACGCCTGGGCCTGCTTATCATCTTGCAGGTCCCCTCTTGCTGTGGACTGAATACGGTCACCATCTCCCCAGTTTGTATGTTTAATCTTATGGAATGGGGACAGGAGGATTAGAGAGGGAAGTTAAGGTTCTATGAGGCAAACTGGTAGAATAGATGTCCTTATTACAAAGGTTCCTGGGAAACCATTCTCGCCCCATTACGTGAAGATACAGTGAGGAGGCCTTTCACACGCCACACACAAAATCCCCATAAGCCACTGCAGCAGCTAGCACCTTGACCTTGGACGTGTTAGCTCCAAAACAGTGAGAAAATTAATTCCATCACCCAAACCAGCAGGATGTAGTGTTTTGCTATGGCATCTCTGACTGATACTCCTACCTCTGCCTCACCAGTATCCAGTTGTTCTGGCTACTCTACAGGTTGAGGTGGGAGACACTGTAAGAGGTGGCTTCTTACAGTGACAAGCAGAGTCTGTGATTTCCTTCTTCAGCGTTCCAGTCACCTACCTGCACCCTCCGAGCCCGAGACCCGACAAGGCAAACTGAGCCTTCATGGTCTCTGGTCTTCTGCTTTTTTGTTCCCTGGCACCAGGAGACACCTTCCTTAGATTCCTCTCCCACCATAGTTCTCCGTTCTCCTACCTCCTGTCCTTCAAGGTCAGAAAAGCAACATGCCTTTCTTTTGTGGCCCGTGTTCTTCCCGGGTCCAGTTAAGACGTGAAGAGTGGACAAAAGCTTATCCCTCACATATCTGAAAGTTGCCTGGGACAGATCATCCAGTCTGTTCATTAGTAGTATTAGGAGCAACGAACAGGCCTAAAGAATTCTCCTACCTTGCCATTTCATTGCATGGCCCTGTGTTTCAAAGTCCAAAACTGACATTTTGGTCTCCTTTGGTGAAAAAGATACATAAGGCACATTAGAATAAAGATTACATACTGGGAAAAGCAAAATAGAAAAGCACACTAATGCTATATATAACTGTATATGTATATATATAATATATATGGACATATTACATATATACATCTCATTTTATAGATCTATGCACATAAGCATATATATGTTCATATATATGTATATATATGTACACACACACACACAAAATCCATTTTCAGCACAAGTAGGTACTGTCTCTTAGACATTGCCCTGACTCTAGCTTCACTTATCTAACATCACACCTTCATCCTTCCACATTTGCTCCAAGAGCTCTTGTCTTTTGTCTCCACCTCTATAACCCAAGTTGCAAATGCTTCTCATACAGCTGCTGGTCTGTCCCCTAAGTGACTACCCTGCTTTCAGTTGCCTTGCCACTCCCTGTTCATCAACAGAAATGAAGAAGGGTCTCTGAAAACCAATCTGCTAATGGCAAGATGCCTGCATTCACTGGGCACTGCTGTTCCTGGAACCAGGGGCTGAGGTAATGGCTCTCTCATCTATGCCTTCCCCTGCTTGCCTGCAGATAAACATGTGACTCAAAAAGGAGGGTAGGGTAGGAATGCTGTCAGTGCCAAACAAAGCTTCCAGGGCTACACAGAGGAACCCTGTCTGGGGGGGGGGGGGGTCTTAAATAAAAACAAAATGAGATGTAAACACTTTGCAAAAGGGCTAAACTGAAAGATTTATCGGAGATGGAATTTAACTCGCATGACTAAAGTTCACTACAACAGAAGGTTGTTGAAGTCAGATATTGCTGTCTTATCAATTTGCTCCAGACATTAGAACACAGCAAAGGAGACAGTGGGGCCCCAGACATTGCAAATTAACTTTTAAATTCAGCTTTGGCGATTTTCAGTAACAGAAAAAAAAAGTTCAAAAGGACTGGGAGAAAGTATTATAAACACAGTAATGAGCACAATTAATGATTTTAACCCAGGCAGGCAACACCCTACCACCTTAGAGCAATCCCATCCTGAGGATTCTAAATGGGGCAGTGCCAGAAAAAGACCACCCTGGTCAGCGGTCTAAGGCATCTGCAGAAGCCTTCTGAAGGGATCAAGTTCTACCCTCTTCAGTGAAGGGAGGAGCATTCACACCCAAATCTCCATGATTGAAGCCCCAGGACCACCAAGGTGCTCCAAGTCATTCTTAGTGACCCCATACCACACACGGTGTGAAGGTATGTCTCTGTACATTCAATTGTTAATTCTGTGCCATTCAGAGAGGCAGGGTTCTGGCTTCACAACTACTTGGTTTTCTATTTTGTAAATATTTGTTCCTCCTCACTTGCCTAAAGCAATCAGGAATTGTATGACTAGCTGTCATAAAAAGCTGACAGACAGTAGCTGGGCAGGAAGCTGAGGGGGGATCTTCTAGGCAGAGGGAAAGGCTCTGGGAGAAGCAATCAGAGGCGAAAGATTCAGGCTCACAAGCGGCGCCACATGGAAGGAACAGAGGCAGCTCTGGACACACGGCGGGTGGGGCACTGTAGCAGAATGAGTCAGGTCAGTCTGGAGACTCCTCAGCAAAAGGCCTAAGCTTTAAAAAAATAATACGTCTCTTGTGTAATTATCACTGGCGGGTCTGAGATAGACCCGCTATATGTACCAATGTTTCTAACTTTCTTCCCAACCAACAGCTCCATTCTCTTCTTTGATCATTCAGAACTCTTTAGTAAGTAAATCTGTATAGTAACCAATGCTAATGGGAATGCCCAAAAGCTAAAAATAAGTTACTGTCAATGTTAGGAACGGCCGCTTTGATCTCGTCAGAAAGCACCACACTTTGGGTCCAAACAGTTCCATGTAAAGAGGTTTAATTAAGAGAAGGAGAGGGGGCAGTAGCGCGGAAAGAGAGAGAGGGGAGAGAGAGAGAAAGGAATGCTCCTCCTATTTATATCATCGCTGATGTGTACAGCCGCATAAAGGTGATTCCAATGGATTCTGGGAATATGGTGCCTGTTACTCGGCAACAGGTCTCTGAGACCCGCCCATGAGTCACTACAGCCTTTGGATGCTAACAGTCAATGCCAGCCCAGTAATATTAGAAATCTTCACATAAAAATTCAAGAACATTCCTAGACCTTTCTCTAGCTAAAATTTCGGTACCCAGGATACCTACAAACCATTGCAAAAGCAATGTCACGCATCAAGACAAATCTTAGCAAAGACCTCAGGATGGAGAAGACCACCCCACTCAGACTGAGTAACTCAAATAAAAAACTAGCTTTTGTGGTCCCACAACTTCAGAAGCATTTTAACTGTCCACATCGACAGCCGGCTAACAAGCTCTTCCCTGGCCTTTTACCTGATGGCTCATCAGTTAAAAATGAATTCTGTCCTTGCAGGGGTCCGTTCCCAGCATTCAAGCCAGAAGGCCCATGCCCACCTCTAACTCCCAGTCCGGTGATCAAATATGCCTTCTATTCTGTGAACTGCACACCTGCCTACACGAACACAATTCGAAAAGCAACATTTTGAAATTCTCAAACAAGGAAAACTGTGTGACTTTTAAAAATTTATTATTTACCTGTTTGTGTTGAGAATTAAGTTCAGTAAGCATGTTTACCAACTAAGCCTTCCACAAGTCCTTCAGGTCTTAAATAGAAAAGTCCTAGTCATAAAACCACCAGTAATTGCACCTTTTCTCTGGCCCTATCGGTATCCAAGTTGCTCAAGGGGGTCTCCTCTCTCCCATCCTACCTGGCATCCCACCCAGTGGGGGCATTTCTGTTCCTTAAGGGCCTCCAAGGCCAATCCCTGAGCATACCCTCAGTTCCCATGGCAAAGACTCCCACTGTCTACAGTAACCTGTTCTGTCAGGAAGTCGTTCTGAATTTATATCCCAGTCCCTCTGCCCATTCACTTCCCCAGTTCTTAGCAGTGAGACTTCACTTCTTAGAACTGTGACACTCTAGCCTTCTCAACTGACACAGGAACCGCCCCCAAGTCCTGACCTTCGCTGTTTAGCAATGTCTCAACTCTCCCAAGCCCTAGATGCATACAGGCTACCAGCCCAACTGTCCACTTTCAACACCCCAAGCCCAAGCTTTGGCACAGGAGAGCGACGGGCTGGCCGCTAGCCTTCCTTTCCACACCAGCCCTGCGAGTTCACGGACTGACACAGGCTGAATTAACCTATGAGGTTTATTGCACAGCTATTAGGGAGATAACAGGAAGTTGGCAACAAGTTCTTGTCACTAGTCATTCCACCACTAGCAGATGGTCACGGGGACAGAATATAGCCCTCTGAGGTGTTGGTGTCAAGACCTTGTATGCTGGAGTTTCCCGTGCCTGAGCCAGTGACTAAGAACAGTAAAAGGCTGTTCCTCAATGCTTAGGAGGAGCGGTTGTTCACTCTGAGCGTGGTCTTTGGTCTTCTGGTGTCCACAAACATCTAGAAAATGAGAGAGAGAGAGAGAGAGAGAGAGAGAGAGAGAGAGAGAGAGAGAG
>JADRCD010194466.1:0-12030 GCA_019843815.1 Montemys delectorum | reverse complement strand
AGGAAGGAAGGAAGAAGGTAATGCAAAGATTAGGATAGCTGGCAAACCCAGAGCCTGAAGAAATATTTACATCCCTTGTAAATCCAAGCTCTTGATAACCCTTGTGTGTGGTGGTTTGATGAGAATGGGCCCCCATAAGCTCATATGTTGGAATAGCTGGTCTTCAGTTAGTAAAACTGTTTGAGAAGGATTAGGAGGTGTGATCTTACTCAAGTAGGTATGGACTGATTGGAGAAGGTATGTCACTGGGGGTAGGCCTTAAGGCTTCAAAAACTCACACCATGGCCAGTCCCTCACTCTCTGCTTACAAACTGTAGATCAGATGTGAGCCCACAACTACCGCCCCAGCACCATGCCTGCCCGCCCTATGCTCATCACCATACGTGTAGAGTAAACCTTTGAAACTGTGAGCAAGTTCCCAATTAAATTGTTTCCTTTAAAAGTCGGCTATGTGTCAATCATGACATTTTATATCAGTAATAGAACAGTAACTAAGTCACTGAGTCACATAACAATTAAAGTAACGTCACTCGTGGGGGAACAGGGAATCCCTGCTAAGAGTGGACTTAATCTTTAAAAGATCATTTCTATTGAATTTTGTTTCTGAAAAGAAATTATCTGGCTCTAGAATGAATGAATGACACGGCTACCACTGAATTATTGCCACTGGACGCTCTCCCAGTGAAGGAGGCTGCTTTTCACTTGGGAATTTCTCACCAAGATTGAGCTGTTGATCAATATAACAACAACCCCGAGTAGACCTGCATCCAGGTCCTTTCACATGCTTAACTTCTTTCTGACCTACTGAACTGTGTTAGGTACAGATCATGAAATCCTGCCACCTGGAAATCTTCAGCAAACTAACCGTCCAAGGGATCCTTTCTGTATAGGTCCTATTAACCTTGGGATCCCCGTAGATCCATCTCACTGTTGTATCTCAGAAGCAAATTCAAAACCACAAGAAAGTCAAAGAAAGTTTGAGTGCTTACGTTCCAATGAATATTAGAGAGTCACAGAAATGCTCACTGGAATCTCTATACTCCGCCATATGCTTTCTCTTACATGTCCAGCTGCTCAAATCTCTCTGCCCCACTCCTGCCCCTGCCCCTGCCCTCATTCCTGCATGGCAACTTGGCTTTGCTCCCAGGAAGAGAGAAAACTCCCTCTTCTAAGCACAGGCAGGAAGCTTTGGAAATTCAGCTGATAAAGACCTTTCTCAATCTCTTAAGTTTGTGAGTTGAGTCTCTGAACACAGCTATCTCAGTATTTCTCATGACACAGATTAATAACTAGAACTCATGAAGTGTCTATCTGGTCCTTTTCATTAGCTAACAAGATTCACATGTGAACTGTGAGGATTCATTTTGCCTCAATTTCCACAGCAGCTGTGTGGGCAGGAAGAGAAAGAAAAAAAAAGTGAGGCAACTTTCAAAGAAGGATTTTTCTAAGAAAGATTAGAGGAGAGGGAACTCCCAGTGGAAGCTCTAGGCAGGACAAAGAATTTTGAACTTCATGCCTCCCACCAAATGCTTTACCATGAATACCTTGGTCAAATTTGTATTTGTGGATCACATATCACCCCATAATTTGTTCTAGTCTCTGTTTGAAGATTTGACCTCCTGCTGGAGGCTGAAGAACAGCATAAGCAAACCATCTATACATGAGGATAGATACGTACTCACGTGTAAGCATGTGCAAGCACATGAGTGCACATACACACTCTTTAAGATGGAATGGAAATTAAATATGAGAATAATGGAGAGTGAGTGACTCATTCTAGCCATATAAGTCAAAGAAGGTTTCATAGAGAAGACAAAATTAAAAATGAGTAATTGGATGAGTCTGTACCACCATTGCTCTAATTCACACCCAACTAGCAACTTTCCTCATTCTGAATCTGTGAAAATACACATAAAACATAGGCTCAGTTTGATCTGGGTCAGAAAATAGTCTTGATTCACTTTCCAAAACTGCTCTTGATTTCTCCTTTGCTTTGTGTGATAGCAGTTCTTCGGGCTCTCATAAGGGGAGGCAAATTTTCAGCTTATGTCTATCATCTTCCAAAAGGCTTTAAGGTTCTTAAAACCCTCTAAATTCTAGGAACAGATATTTAGAAAGAGCATAAAGTAGAGGGAGTGAGCAAACTGTACTCCTCTGCCCGCAGTTCCTGCCTATCAGCTCTCAGTGGATATTCAAAAAGAAGGCACCCAGTGTGAAACTGAGTGTTCCTTCTCTCGCATGCTTTAGGAAATAATCAGTTCCCTTGGAAAGCTATAAATTCGTGGGTATCTGGTCTTGTGCCTTTCTTGTGGCTCTTTTCCTTCTGTTGAGTTGCCTTTCTAGCCTTGATGGGATGGTTTCTGCTTCATCTTATTATATTTTATTTTGTCATGTTTGTCTGTCATAGCTTAGAAGCCTATGCTTTTCTAATAAGAGACATAATGGGAGTGGATCTGAAGGGGGAGGATACGGGTAAGAACTGGAAGGAGTAAAGGGAAGAAATAATGGAATCAGGATGTATTATATGAGAAAAGAATCTCTTTTCAGTAAAAGGGAATAAACAGTGAAGAGGCCTGTTTCATTATTTGCACTAGAAGATTTTTGATTTACAATGATGTGCCAGAGCCTAGAACACTTTATTCATATTAAATGATTGTGTTAATTCACTATGAATGTATTGTAAAATCTAATATCTCCATTTTACTGAGAATCTGATATATACTATTTATGTGTTCTGATAAGTTTTGTAAAAAGTGAGCTAGGGAAAGACCTAGACAGACAAAAGACTTGTGAATCTAAGGCTATATTATATAATCAGAAATACTTGGGGGTAGATATACACTGGTGGTCTGAATGGTTTTGCCTTAAAGGAAAAATAGGAAATAAACTCATCTTAGGGGGTCATACTGTGCCCATTTTAACTCTTATTTCCACTTTGCTACTGTCAACTCAGCCATGGTCACATACATAGATGGATATGGCTGTTTTCTAAGTTTATTTTATTTTATTCGTGGACATTAACATTTGAATCATTCAATTTTCACATATTACAAACTAATATTTGATTTTCTTAAGCATGAATGAATATGAAAATCATGGAGCTATGAAAACAGTCACTGCAGTAGATTTAGTCTATGGACCACAGTTTGCTGCCCAAAGATTTGGGTTAATTTCTCAGACTATTCACTGCTGTGTGGGAAGTACCTGGTTGTGCAGAGAAAGACTGATTAGTGCTTTCTTTGAAACAGTCTCAGAGAAACATCAGAGTGAGTTAAAATGTCAAAAGATAATTATTCTATTCTTGCTCTCTCTACATGTCATCCTTTCCTGTAAGAACTGCCACGAGGGAAATAAGGACAAAAAGACCCAGAAGACAAAAACAAAACAAAAACCAAAAAACAACTTTGTATTCAGCTAATTCTTCCCAAGGAAATCTAAAGTCAGTCCATTTTGGTACTAAAAGCAAAGATTTATCACTAAATGGGGCAGAACACTGAGACATCTAAATCATTCTCCCTTTAACCATAATGGAATGGGAAGAACTTTGCTCTAGCTAGGGATTACAAACACTGGTGGTTTCTACAGCACAGGTGCTGATGATCACAGGCTTCCTAGAGCCAGACTTCAGCCAGCCTTCCTGCTGTCACCTTTGCCAAATGCAGATTCTGTTCCTTACAGAAGTTAGATTGAATTGAGCTACTTCCAGAAATAGTGAGCTGAAGTTTTTAGGGAGAGGCTAGAAATTACTTTATAAGGTCGTATGAACTCTATAATTGGAAGCTATTATTCCTACAACCATCACATGTGTTAATGCTGTGGTGCGTGTCATCCCTGCCTTATCGAGAGAAACACCAAGAAGAAGAAGAACAGCTACACGGCTTTATCACGCATGCTCCCTTACATTTCAGATCACACTAACATAACTGTACAACTTGACCAAGTGACTGAATATTTTATATGCAGGTTAAGTTTTCTCAGCCTCGTGAGCATTTTAGTAAAAGAGGATGAAAAAGTGGAGGCGTTTCATTTCATTTTATAACCCGGACTAACATCTTCTCCCCTGTTGATTTCTGATCTTAGAAATCAAATACCTGCTAAGGGGGATGGAGCCTGAAAAGAGAGAAACTAAGATGAGTTTTAGTTAAGTATGTCCCTGTGGTAAACATTTAAATTAGAGTTAGAGGAAAAAAAAGGTTCTATAAACCAAACAGACAAGGCTTTGGTGTCCTGGACTCTTCGGGTCTAGCCCTAAGAGAAAGGGCAGATCCCCAGGGCAGTTCTCTCTTGCACTGGCTGGATGAACTGCAGTGTCAGCAGCTCCATGTATCATTAGTGGACCTGGAAACACTCCAGCTGCCTTCCTCCTATATTCGCCCTGCACCTCTCACTTTTAAAGCACTTTCATCAACATCATCCCAAGAACCTTTTGTTTTCCCAGCTGGAGACTTTCTGTTTTCCTCCCATCTCTAACCCAGTTCTTTTGCCCTTAAGATCTGCAGCCATGAATCAAAGGGAATCATCACTCGAAAACTCTAAAGTGAATGTGCCTGCCTTGGGACTCTATATCCCATCTATCTTCCAGCTGCTGCCATGTTCAGTTACATTTCGTACCCACTGTTGGTGGTCATCCTGTCCCTTCCTTCCATCCTCCGTATTACAGAAAAGATATGAAATCTTTCTAACCATATTTCCTCCCAACACTTAGCTCTAACACAACATAATCCCTTTTTGCTTGATGGCTTGCCCAATCCCTCTGCCAGGAAGGGGTGAGATGCACGTTAGCTTATGGCAGAAGTTATTTACTATGTGAAATGATCTCCTGTCTCAGGGTTTCCTCCTAATTTTCCTGCAAATAAGTCCACGAAGGAACACTAGGTTTGATTCTTTTGTTAAAGAGCGATAACGATTGACCATGAAACCTCACATGGAATTCCATGTTTCTGCTGTTGTCAGGATTTTTACTGCTCACCATAACCTGGATGGAACTTTTAGGAATAGTCTGTCCTCCTGTCTCCAGGGAGGAGACTTGGTTTGATTTTAAGCCTCACAGAAGAATGAAATTCCAGAGTTTCACCCAAGTTTCAAGACTCCCTCACCATTAGGCTTTTTTTGTTATTATTCAGATGAATATAGAAATGGCCAGTAGGCTAGTAGTATCTTGTTGGAGAAGCAACTAGAAGTTTAAAAAATATTTCCTAAGTGAGCTGCCACCAAGGTGGAGTACTGATGATATTCAGATGACCCTTAACCCCATGCCTCCCACTTTGCGATCATTCATTTCTTCTCCTTTAAATTTGCAAACTCCGATGCCTAACTAACCAAATGAAGAACCTCGGTGGACACTTAAGAACAGTTTTCATTTTTTGTGTTTTACTTTAAGACTCATGAACTGTTTATTTCTAAAATATTCCAGTTTATGTTTTAAAATAATGGTGGTTATTTGTTTATTTAAAATTCTGTACATTTATTCAATATCTTTTGATCATATTTACTCATCCTCAAACTCTCCTATTACCCCCATTCTATTTCTGATTTCATGTTCATATGTCTATGTCTATGTCTATGTCTATGTATGTATGTGTCATGTATGCAGATTCTCTTCTCTGTCTTTCATCCAAACAGCATGTAGCACAGTATACTGCTTTCTAAAGATTTTTATTTGTCTAGGTAAGTGGTTCTGGTCTTTTGAATGGGATGGAAGCCCTTCCTTCCCACTAAATATTTTCCAGATATTTATTCTCATGGTCTGCCTTTTTTAAGTGAGCCCAGAGTACCAATTTGAAGGCGATGGATCTGAAAGATGCCTTCTTTCCCCACCCATACAATCGCTGAGTAGCAGAAAAAGTAAAGAGAGCAAGACAAAATTAAAACCATCTTGCCTTTATGGTGTTAACCTTTAACAAACTTTACACTGATCAACTGGAAATACTGTTACTGCTACAACATTAACACTTAGAGGCTTCAGGTATCTGGCTTGTGTGAGCATGTAACTTTCACATGAAGTAGAAAAGTCAAGCCTGAAGGTGTGGTATTATTATGTAACACGTCTGACTGAATCCTGTGTAGCTAAGAGGGAACAAGATTCAGGTCCCCTCAAGAGTGGCCGGTATATGACTGGTGTTCACGGGTATTGTAATATTTTCATGGTGTTAATAAATGGCTGTTTTCTTGAATGGCTGAGCGTCCCTACTGCCCTCATTCCTCCAGCTATTGGACCTAGGATCATCCCTACAGGAAGTCCTTCCTACCATCCCCAACTGAAGGTTAGTCCTGAACATAGTGGGAATCTCCCACATCCTGCTCTAGCTCAGGGGTTGTCCTACTTTGTCAGTGTATGTACTATCTCATCAAAATATTGGGCATATCACTTCTACTCTTGTGAAACATTGATCTACATATGCACTATCATGTGATCACAGTCTCAAACGACCGAAACCTGGAAAGATTGAAAAGCTCAAAAATCTTAAGATTTCTTTCTTTCACTCTTTCTGTTTAAAGACCCAGACGTCTGTGGATATTTCTAAATCTTTGTTGGTATTTGTCTAAGGAAAAGTGTACCTTGAGTTCAGTTGGGTCTTCTCATAATCCATATGATGATTATCACACAATGTGACTTTGAGGATAGGGTCTTTAGAGAGGTAACTGAGGTAAAGTGAACTCACAGGGATGGCCCTGATCCTACATGGTTAGTGTTCTGATGAGAAGAGAAATGTGGGATAGTGACAGGTAACCAGGCAAGACTGCGGAAAGGCAATTCAAATACAGAAGCTTGAGATGAAGCCAAGCTTCATCAGGCTCTTTGTCTCTACAATTGTGAGACAATTATTTACATTCTGGAAGCCAGCTAGTCTATGACACTTTGACATGACAAACCTGAAAATATAATTTAGAGCAGTGTTTATTAACCCTCCTAATGCTGTGACACTTTAATACAGGTATTCATGTTGTGGTGACCCCCAACCATAAATATTTTTGTTGCTACTTCATAACTGTAATTTTACTACTGTTGTGAGCTGTACTGTAAATAAATGTGCTTTTAAATGGTCTTAGGCATCCCCTGTGAAAGGGCTATTTGACACCCCCAGGGAGTAGTGACACACAGGCTGATAAGCATTGATTCAGAGAGTTGAAAAGATGACTCATTTGGTAAAATGCCTACTGAACAAGCATGAGGTCCCAACTCCTGTCCTCACTATCCATATAAAAGCTGGAAATGGTAGCATATGTCTGTGATCGCAGTACTGGGGAGGTAGAGACAAGATCAATAGACAAGATGAAGATCCCCAGGGCTTCATGGCCAGCCAGTCTTGCTAGCTCAGTATGCCTGAGTTCAGTGAGAGATCCTGTCCCCCTGAAAAGATATCAGAGAATAGTCAAGAAAAACAACCAACCTTTGGCACCTATACAACTATAAGAACATCTATATACATATATGCACATAAAAACTAGTTCATCTTGCCTCTTCTTCCCACTGTCAATAATTGATATCTATAACAGACACATGTTCTTTTCAGTATTAAGTACTTTTGTCTACACATTCTAAATCAAGGGGATGGTTTCTATTAATACTTGCTGTCCTGGAATAATGATTATAGTGTCTAAGTTAAGACATTAAATTTCTATGTTTTCTTGAGCATTCTGTATCCCTTCTTTGACATTTGTTATGTTCCTGGTGCCTATTGACTGGCTCATGTTCTACATAGCCATGAATTGACAAGTAAACACATACTGTGAGTTACCATAGCTACATGGAAAGGATGATTTGCTTCCTTCCTCCAAGATGCTGCGACCATCCATGAAACACACATAAATCAGAATGATCCCATGTCTCACTTCTGTCCTATACAAACTATTACTTTCTATATATCAGCAATTTTTAAAAGAAAATGTCATTAAATGTTTTTTAATCTCCCCATCCTGATTCACTGCAGTGAATTTATGGCAGCCTTCAGAATACAGTTAATGTGTGCCTCTATCCCACGTCGTCTGCTGCTGGCTGTGGCAACATAATACTTTTGGCAAGATGACAGGAGAAGATGAGAGGAGAAGCTTTGTTCTTAAGGAACAGACTAGAGATAAGTAAATTGGCAGTGTTTCAGAAGGCACTGGGAAACTAGTTTATGATACTACAAATGAGGCCTTACCCCAGCATATCCACTGAATCATGACAGCAAATGTCTGTTCTTCCTTCCCTCCCATGCTAAATTAAAAAGAAACTGTAATAATAATTGCTTTCACAGTTTAGGAAGTCAGAAGCTTGCTAGGTCAAGACAGCATCACACATAAAGCTTTAAAGGCCAGGAGATAAGGAGCCATAAAAGCCCTCTTTCCCTTTTTTCCACATTTGTTCTTTTTTGGCAGTTGAGTATCTGCATGAGGTACATGGTGACAGGCAGAGCTCTGGAGCCTCTACTTCGAATCAAGCTCAAGATATCTTGGTGGCAACATTCCACTGGAGGAAGGCCAGTGTATTGGTTAGTTAGCCTGTCAGTGGTGTAATGAAACGCCTGACAGAAACAACTTAGATAGAGGAACGGTTTGTTTCTGTCTCAGAGCTTTAGAGGTTACAGTTCATAGTTACGTGGTCCCATTGTTTTAGGCCCACACTAAGGCAGAACGTTATAGTATAAGAGTGAGATAAAACTGCTGCTCGCCTCATAATGAGCAAGGAGCGGGAGAAAGGACAGAGAGGGTGAGGGAGAGAGGAAGGAATGGAGGGACAGAAAGAGTGTTCCAAGGACAGGGGAGAGAACTAGTATTTGCATACCTATTTCTATCTGTGTCTCTGTGTCTATCTATGTGTTCTTGGGGGTTCTGTCACTGGTAGGTGAGATCAAGTTTTCCCTGACCGCTATTATCCTGAGCATGTGCTATTTTTCTTGATGTTGAATGGACACTGGTATTGAATCCAGACTCTTGATTCAACATTATAACCAATCCTTTATCTTGGGATCAGATGCAAGCTTAGTTCTTACCTAGTACTGCAGAACTGGGGTGTTTTGTTGTACTTCCAGAGTTGACTTGGGAGCCTTCTCAGGGCAACCTCCTTTGCTAGATTTCACATAGAGTGAAAAGGCTAAGAGACACTGGAACTTAGCCTTTGGCCAAACAATAAGACATGTAACCATGTAACTGCCTGTGATGCTCACATTGAAAGGATGCTCTGAAAAAGGGCGTTGCTAAGAAAGGAGATTCAAGGAACTGAACATAACAAATTTAAGGTTACAGTTTCCTAGTAGTAATTGATGTTTTTACCACAGGGAGAGAATAAAAATCAATATCACAGATGCTAAAAGAACAATACGTTCTGGCTTTATGAGTTGGGGTAATAGTTGTGAAATGTAATTTTTGGAATAGATGATAGCTTGGCCCTTGCTACTGAAAGCCTGGTCCAACACTCTTCCATGATTTCTCATTCCATTTTTTTGTTTCATGTACATGTAAAATGTTGTTGTTGTTTTGTTGGGGTTTTTGTTTTGTTTTTTGGTGTTTTTGTTTTGTTTCCTTTGTTATTTTTTACTGTGTGTTTTTTTTTTTTTTTGAAAAAGATTTAAAGTGGAACCTGAGACTCACCTGGAACTGGAGACTTTAAAATTCTAGACAGATGTAGTTTTTGATAGCCCTGTAGATGAGTCCAGTTTTTTTTTTCCCAGAGAAAATAATACAACCAATAAGGGACACACCCACACACACGCACAGAAGAATCGATGTGCTACAAGGCTCATGACATCATGGAGAATGACGGGTTTGGTCTCTAGGGTGGGCAGGTAGCTCAGGGTACCGATGAAGCCCCAAAGCAGTCTTCTGCAGAGCTTCTTCTCATTCAGGAGGTTTGTCTGGGGCTTTCCGTCTATTAACGTTTCCATCCGACTAAATGGATCCACCTGCATGTGGATGGCATGGGACAAGCTTCTCCACCCACTCTTGTCAATTAAATATTAAACTCACTTCCAAAACCCAGTGTCTAAGGCGACACAAGTATTAACTGTCATACGGTCTCAAACAAAAAGAGAACTTCCAGAGATAAGTTCCAGAGATAAGTTGATCAGCGAGGCATCCACGATGGGGTGAAGTGTGGAGGCCTATCGTCAGAATAAGTGTGAGCAGCTTCACCCAAGCTCGAGTTTATCATCTACTCAGTATTTATTGCACTCTGAGCCTTTAGGAGCCAGTTACTGACACCAAATTCCAACAAAATGACTTGCTCCTGAATAAGAGCCAGTGGTCAGGTACTCCTCAACCCTCGGTTTTCTAAGATGCCGAAAACAAGCTAGCTTCCAGGCTGCTTAGGAAGATCCTTGACAGCCATCACCTCAGGTCACCTTCGCAGTAGCCCAGAGGAAATATTCAATTTAAGCAAATATATCAGACATGGATTTTCCTTTATCAATCCATGCTGACTGACCTTTAATGAATTAGAGAGAAATCCAATCCACATGCCTGGATAAAGATGGAAGGCCGATGCATAAATCTCGACTTCAAGAAGAGGCAAATTCAAACCAGAGTTAGGTGCCCATGCCTTTTGAGGCCACAGCAAGGATATTAATGACTCACAGTTATGTAATTATTTGAGCTTATTTATATCTTGGGACCCCTAGATGCCATTTCTCCTGTTCTCACTGGATCCTCTAAGGCTGTCTGAGTTTGGGCTATGAGGGAAACCCATGCCTCTCAGCCCTCTACGGGGTCAGACTTCCTACTGCGCTTCTGTGGTGGGCGGCTGCTTTTGGCTGCCTTTGTGCATTTGTTTATTTGTGTTCCTTTGGTAGAAGAATAACTCATTCATCTCTTACTGAACTGGCCTGATTGAAAAAAGAAATACAGAACTTGTTTCAGTCTGTTCCTTTTGAAACTGTCCCCTTCTTCCCAATTTTGCTCTCAAGAGATATGACCGTTGTGGAGATTAGATTATAATTAGGGTCAAGGACTTTGAAATATTGACCCCCAGACTGACCTCTCTGTCTGTACTCTTAAGTGTCTCCTGTCGGCACACCCAATGGTGGGTTCTGGGCCATTTTAAACCTGTTTCGAGAATCGCCACCTGACACTTAACCGTCGCACAAGGCCTTGCCCTAGTAAATGCATCTGTTATGTGGTATAGCGCTAAATGCCTTCCTGAAAGCCAGATAAATTATATCTGCTGATTTGGTAATGTGGCCCAAGAATTCAATTTAGGTGAATTTATCAGACATGGCCTTTCCTTTATCAATCCATGCTGACCGACCTTTAATAAATTAGAGAGAAATCCATTCCGTATTGGTGGGTGCACAATCTGACAGGGAGAGTAATCGGCACCGGATCTACAAACATGCTCCTGCCTGATTTCCTGGCCTTAATGTGCTCCAGTCTGTGACAGGGCACATGGAAGATCATTCGAGTTGCTTTAGACTCCTGAAGAGCTAAGTGGGATGTGAGGATAGAGGAAGTAGGAAGTTCTTTATGCTTGAGAAGTGAGGGGAGGGGGTGGGGGACAGGGTGGGGTCGTGGAGCAGGGTTTAGTTCTCTGGGTGGGCTTTTTGTGGATTAGCTTTAGGAAAAGTAGCTGTGTGGGTTTCAGGCATCTTTTGCCCTCTGCTGGCAGAAACAGAAGTTGTTGGGAGATGTGATCACTCAGGCTTCCTTCACATCTAATAAGTTTCAGCTTTGGGGAAATAAAGCAGGTAACAATTACTGGTACTCCAAGGTCAAATGAGACTGGCAGGGAGACCTGTGTGATGCTCAGCTGCTCAAACTCACCAGACCACAGTCAAAGGCATACATCTCTGAACAGCAGAGAGCCTCAGAGGTAAGCAACGCTATAGCCGTTCTTGCCCCACAAGTCCATCGATTGGAAGACATGGTATTTTAAAGAGGTGTCAGTTGTGTCTTTGTAGCCGTTTGTGAATTGCAGTGTGCTTGCACCTTTTATTGGTATTTTCTGTATTCAGTGAGAAAAAATGAACTAGCAAGTACCTGTATTTAGCCAAATGATCAAGAAGTATTAATCCCCTAATACCATAGCTTCACACTAGGACAACAGTAAATTCCACA
>JADRCD010194465.1:0-21209 GCA_019843815.1 Montemys delectorum | reverse complement strand
TACCTATGATTTTGTAAAAACTTATGAAAAAGCACTGCTTAATATGCTGAGGCTCTCTCATATAACAGTAGCAGTATAGTAAAATTAGCATTAAGATTTCCCAAGACTGAAACTTCTCTGAATGAAATGTCTGTTAACTGACATACAGCTAAAAAAACAAAACAAAACAAAACAAAACAAAAAACAAACAAAAAAACCCCCAAAACACCATTATTCTAGAAATCATGATCATTATCAGAAGTCCTTAAGAAGTAATGTCAAGGAACACTGTGGTCCATTGGCAGCTGGCTTTTAAATACTTCTGTACCTATGTACCTTCTTCTTATGTTGTCCCTCTATTGGAAGTGCTTTGGATTTTCAAAGAGCTTCTGTGCTCTTTTCATTTGACAATTTTAAAAATCAGAGAACCAAATGTTAAACTTCTCATAAACACTTGTATTGAGAAAAAAAATGTGTGAAGTGTATACTTTAAAGTCAAAGACTCGTATACTCAGTCACCTGGGAAACTTTCTGTAGCTAGCAAAGCTTATTCTAGATGAGCTATTCCATACTTTTCAAACCTTACATATGCCCTTTTCCACAAAAGTTTTCAAATATCTTCACGTAACTGTATGCAAGCTTGGACAGTTCTCAGACTTACCATACTGATTCTCTTGTTAATAATAGCCTCAACAACTCAGAGTTCATCTGCTTTTTGGGTTATTGACCTGTAAATCACTGCCAGTTTGATATATGACTCACAGGAGTGATACACTAGAGCACTGGAAAACAGTTCAGAATGAATGTACCTATGAGTGTCTCATGATGATGATGGAGTAGAATTTGATACAAACATACAAACTCTATGTGGTACTGATTAGCTGACTATATTTAAGCCCTCCAGACTGTCAATGAAGGGGTTATGACAATACAATTCAATGCAACTTAAACTGAATTTTGAAAAATAACAAACTGAGCAAAAGGTAAAGGTTAAGCTCATTATAATTTCTGATATTCAAAGATTATTTCAACTGAATATGGAAATGAAAAATTACCCTTCACAAAAGCCCTGTTTTCACTTAGCAAAGTTAATGAGAATTGCAGTGAATCAGAAATTTAGGTTCATTTTTGGACATTATAACTACAGAAGAATTTAGAGGCCATGATTTAGGTTCAAGTGTGTGTCTGTATGTATCTGTGTGGGTATGAGTTATCTCCTTTTGGTACTCACCACAGGTATTATGTCTTCTTAACAAAGTAGAAATGGAATAGAAAGTTATAACAAGTAATTAATAATAAGAAACTCCTAACAGAGTTATCATAACCTAGCCTTTACCCTCACCTTCCAAAATGGATTATATCATTAGTGTCTCACAGCAAGGCAGAAGTACAAACCTCTCAAGTGGAACTGCCTTGAAATAGCTGGTAAGTCAAGCTGTGAAGCTGAGAAATAGTTTAGCTCTGATGTGTTCTCACTTCACTGCTGTCTGCCTCAATCAGATATCCAGGAGTTTCTGTTGCGAAGGCCAGGACCTGGATATGATCAAAGCAGACAAGGCAGTCGCTTTGGAACTAATGAAGCTAGGGTAGGATCCTGGCTGTCTCTTCTCATTCTCTACTGCATTATTTCAGAAAGTCAGATAACCTCTTGGAATTTCTTATTTACCACCAGTAAAATGAGGTCAATTGATACAGTTCACTCCTAAGTGAGATTTAGTTTCAAAGCCACTTTATAAACTGAAAGCAAAAAGTGTCCAGTCCTGTACATATAATGGCATTAAAGGCAAGATTCTACATCTGCATCTGGAGTGTATCCTTACCACCTTCCCTTTAATTTTTTTTTCAAATTAAGGTGCATTTAATGATATAGGTGGCTAGTCTTTGTTATGATGTTTCTGCCAAATCCTCCAGTAAGTTGTTTCATCTCAAGTGTTTCAAATTTTAGTCACTTTTTTTTTTAATCAAGAAAAAGAAAATTAATATGAAAGAACGATAATAAAACCATGAAGGTACTTTTAACTAAAATACCTTTTTTGATCTGTGCCATGTCTTCTATGCATATGTTTTTGTTTCTAGTTTAGTGTTTTAGAGATTTCTCACTTTGTGAACAAGTAGGTCTCTGATTCTTCTTATGCTTCTTCTTCATTATTTTTATTCAGCTTTTTTTGTTTTGATAAAATCTGATGTGTTATTTTCTTTAAGTTTTATCTTATTATATTATTATCTTTTAGAAACCTCTTTGATTTCTAACGAGAGACAGGAAAGAAATTAATCTAGAGCAGGGACAGATAGGGAGGACTTGGGAGGAGGAGAGAGATACAATCAGGATATAATATTTGAGAGAATAAATATGGTTTTCACTAAAAGGAAGAATAGACAGAAAAAGCTTATTTCTAAGACATTAATATATCAATGTGTAATATATTAATGCATGCATGTTTATTAAAAACTCAACAACTGAGAAATCAGTCACTTAAAAAGCCGCATTTATTCTTTTAAATAAGCATAGAAGGCTCAGTTTCTCAACTCAGTGTCCCCTTGGCCTCATGGACTAATCTTTCCACTAAGATCTCTTCTGACATTTCTACCACCTTCTAAGAACACCACCAGCTGGAGGCCATGCTCTCAACAGTCACTGATGGGGGATAGTAACTATCTGAGTAGATCTCTGTCACAGTTTCTGGGTGACTGGTTGTGGCTTCTCCATCAGGCCTTATAACACACACTGTTAGCATCAGGGCATCCAAAGCCTGTGGTGTCACATGGGCAGGTCTCACAGACCTGTTTCCAGGGCAACAGCCACCATATTCCCAGAATCCATTATCCACTGGGCTCACCTCAAACCTTTACCTGCAGACACTACGTCAGAACCCATATATATATGGGGAACACTCCTTTCTCTCTCTCTCTCTCTCTCTCTCTCTCTCTCTCTCTCTCTCTCTCTGTCTCTCTCTCTCTCTCGCTCGGCTCGTTCTCGCTCTCTCTCTCCTCTCTCTCTGCTACTGCCCCCTCTCTCCCTCTCAATTAAACCTCTTACACATGGAACTGTTTGGGCCTAGTGTATGGTATGTTCTGACAAGACCCGCCGTTCTAACACATCACACACACATGTATATTTGTGTAAAGATATCTTCCTCTCAAAGCACCTGAGTCAAATTCTGCTGGCCTCAGAGGCTCTTCTGAAACCTCCTCACTTCCAAGTCATAGACTGCAGAGCATTAGAACTTGGCTCCAATTTATGTCTTAGCTTAAGAATGCTATAGTCAGTTTGATCTTTCCTGACCATTAGATCTTCCTCTGTGTCTTCAGTAAGGCTATTTAGCTTTCAATCATTTTGTGTTCACTAGAAGAGTAGTTGTAACTTCCTTTCATAATATTTTCTTTGAATTTAAAACTTAGTCTTCTGATGCAAGAAGCCTAGTGGTCACCCTCTTTCAGCTTACATAGCCCTTCATTACTGAGGTTAACTCTTGACTGCTGGACTCAAATGAAGTTGTTCTCTCTTTCATTGGAATACTTTGAAATTATATAATTAGTCATTCACATAATTTTAATAGCTTTCTGTGTCAAGACAGTAGACAAGCAGAGGAGAGAAGGACTAAGAGAGATAGTTGATGGATTTGACAGAGCATCCCCAACATTTATACTTTACTATCTTATGTGGGCATTAGCTGTAAAATCTCAAGGAAGCATGAGAATAGCTTTGGAAATCAAGATCAGATACCAGCATAATAGTTTCACTATAATGGGGAAGTTTGGAATATGTGTACAATTACTGAAATGGGAAAGTAATACATGAAGCAAGTCCATGTCCTGTGGAAAAATTAGCACTGATGGACTTGGTGGATGAAGACTGACAGAATCCTCAATTAAAAAAAATAGTGTACAAATCTGGAAAAGTGAAGTTTATAAAGCAATGTGTGCAAGAAACAGTTTGTCATCTTGTCACTTTTCTTTAGATGAATGTACTTAATAAATAGCATAAAAAATTCAATACATTATTATAAAACAAGTTAGTTGTATAATTATGTGCAACTGTAGGCCAATGTGAATATTCTAAATACATTAAGAAAGAAAGCCTCAAGTCTACATTTGGTAATTTGTATGCATTAAATCCATCTTCAACTTACGATAGGTTGATAAGGGCATAATTCCACTACAGGTGGGTAGTGTTTTCATTTATGGCAATAAAAAATGGAAAATGCCATCCCCACTATGATATACATAGATGGATAGGTAGGTAGGTAGGTAGAAAGATAGATAGATAGATAGATAGATAGATAGATAGATAGATAGATAGATATTCATTTTATTTGTATGCATTGTCAGGACTCAATCATGGAGCGCTACTACTGAACATAATAAATGCTACCACTCTTGTTCTAGGAATGAAAGATGCTAAGAGTTCTGCTGACAAACAGTTCCAGTTTGCAAAGTTTTGAAGACTGAATAGATTTATAGAGCTGCTTTTCTTACAACTATGACCTCTTCTGAAGAAGGCTTGTATTCATTAGTCATCGACATAGTGACTATTCATCGCCATGTGCTAAATCCTCAATTTAACTTCTCATGACCTACTTTTCTATATAATCTGCCCAAACAGCCACTCCTTCTGTGGCTCAAGGCTCCTGCTTTGAAGCCACTCTTGCTCTATACTAGTCTGGGAAGAATGACTCAAAGATACCCTCCTTATCCTTGTCAAGAATTGGCAGTCCAGGACCCAAGGAGCTGAAGGGGTTTGCAGCCCCACAGGAGGAACAATGATAGGAACTAACCAGTACCCCCAGAGCTCCCAGGGACTAAACCACCAACCACAGAGTGTACACATGGTGGGACTCATGTCTCCAGCTTCATATGTAATAGAGAACATTGTAGTCAGTCATCAATGGGAGGAGAGGCCCTCGGTCCTGTGAAGGCTCTATGCCCCTAGTGTAGGGGAATGCCAGGGCCAAGAAGCCAGAGAGGGTGGCTTGGTGAGCAGGGGGAGGGGGAAGGAAATAGGTGGATATTTTGGAGGGGAACGCAGGAAAAGGGAGAACACTTGAAGTGTAAATAAAGAAAATATCTAATAAAAACAAAAAACAAAAAACTGTGAATCCCAAAAGGGAGAGCCCCTATTTTCCAGTGTAATTTCTTTAAGTGTGATTAGTAAACCTTCATTTTTTTCCTAGCAGATAAATAAACCATCCTGTTATTTCACATGACTTATCCTTCTTGGAATATGTGTGTCAATTACATTGCTCCAAATATATTGTATTCTCTGAAAAAAAAAATGGCTCTTCACAAGCTACTTCTCATGGGATTGAGTCTCTAATTGACAGAGGATCTCATAGCCAAACAAGCTCTCTATAGAGTAGCAAGCTTTCCTCATGCTGTTCTGATAATCATGCCACTTTGCTGCCCTACTTATAGACTTATATTTAATATGTCATGGCACCTTTCTCCAAAAAGAAGCCTGAAAAGCTTCTTTCTCTGCTTTGACTGAACCACTTCACTTTGGGCTAAAGTGTATATAAAGAAATGAGGAATTGTAAAATGAATAAGAGGAATAGATATTGATTTACTTCTTTATTAGATATTTTCTGAGGATACTGGTTAGTTCATATTGTTTTTCCTCCTATGAGGCTGCAAATCCCTTCAGCTTCTTTGGTCCTTTCTCTAGCTCCTTCATTGTGGACCTTGTGCTCAGTCCAATGGATGGCTGTGAGCCTCTATTTCTATATTAGTCAGGCACTGGCAGAGTCTCTCAGGAGACAGCTACATCAGGCTCCTGTCAGTCAGCACTTACTGGCATCCACAATAGTGTCTGGTTTTGGTGATTGTATATGGGAAAGATTCCCAAGTGGGACAGTTTCTGGATTGTCCTTCCTTCAGTTTCTGCTCCATACTTTATCTCGGCAACTCCTTTCATGGGTATTTTGTACCCCTTTCTAAGAAGGATCAAAGTATCCACACCTACCTCCTTGTACAAAGCTCAATTCCAAGTGGATCAAGGACCTCCACATACAAACAGATACACTGAAACTAATAGAAAAGAAAATAGGGAAGAGCCTCCAGCTTATGAGAACAGAAGAAAATTTCATGAACAAAACACCAGTAGCTTATGCTCAAGATCAAGAATTAACAAGTGGGACCTCATAAAATTGCAAAACTCCTGTAAAGCAAAGGACACAGTCAAGGAAACATTGTAGCAACCAACAGATTGGAAAAAGATCTTTACTAATCCTATATCCGATAGAGAGCTAATATTCAATATATACAAAGAACTCAAGAAATTAAACTTCAGAGAACCAAATAACCCTATTAAAAATGGGGTACAGAGCTAAACAAAGAATTCTCAACCGAGGAAAACCGAAAGGCTGAGAAGCACCTAAAGAAATGTTCAACCTCCTTATTCATCAGGGAAATGCAAATCAAAACAACTCTGAGATTCCACCTCACACCAGTCAGAATAGCTAAGATCAAAAAGTTGGGTGACAGAAGATGCTAGCAAGATTGTCGAGAAAGAGGAACAATCCTTCATTGCTGGTGGGGTTGCAAGGTGGTACAACCACTCTGGAAATCAGTTTGATGGTTTCTCACGAAATTGTACATAGTGCTACCTGAGGACCCAGCTATACAACTCCTGTGTATATATACCCAGAAGCTGCTCCAACATGTAATAAGGGTACATGCTCCACTATGTTCATAGTAGTCTTATTTATAATAGCCAGAGCTATAAAGAACCCAGATGTCCTTCAACAGAGGAATGGATACAGAAAATGTGGTACATTAACACAATGGAGTACTAGTCAGCTATTAAAAAAAATGAATTTATAAAATTCTTAGAGAAATGGATGGATCTGGAGAATATCATCCTGAGTGAGGTAACCCAATCACAAGAGAACACACATGGTATGTACTCACTGATAAGTGGATATTAGCCTAGAAGCTTGGAATACCCAAGATGTAATCCACAAATCACAAGAAACTCAAGAAGAAGGAAGACCAAAGTGTGAATACTTCGAAAGATATTGATTTATCTTACTTGATAACAAAACATTCACTCAAAGAAAGGTTGCATTTTCAAATAGTAACCTTTCTGATCATCACATGCCCAATACCCCAATTCCAATATTTATCAATTTGTGGTTTAATAAGTTTTTGAAGTGCTATGTATTGATTCTAGCAGCACTTTAACTGATAATGCAATTTCTAATATGTAAGCCATTCCTTTAGTACTTATCTCTTTCTTTCAACCAGACAGTAAATCTCAGAATGGCGAGGAATACATCTTACTCATATTTGCAATCACAGAGTTTGGCACAGTTCCTGGAACCTGATATGCCTTAACCATATTTATTTAGTGAATAAGTTGTGTTTCCTCTGACCAGTCTTCCAGAACAAATATAACACTGATTCGTTTAGTCTTAGAAGATTTAAGGAGAAACTAACGAGTACATCAGACCTACTACATGACTTCTAAACTTCTCATAGAGTCTTAACTAATAACGTGTTATGTTATGCACCCAAAGATCCCCCGGAGAAACTCCTCAAACTGATACTCTCTGGATTTCACAAGCAATTAGAATCCTGGTGTTCGGTGGAGTTTGACCCAGGAGTGTCCTTTCTATTGAATCCAGTAAGAAGTAGCCTCTTTCTTTGTGTGAATTTCCTCTCAGCTTGGAGACCATTTCCTGGTTTACTTTTCCTTTTTAGCTCTTTGGTCTCATTTGATAACTCTTTGGCTAGACTCTCTCTACATCCTAACCTGAGCTCCAGAACAGCCTTTAAATATTTCACTTGAAGGAATCAGAATCGTATATAGGTATCTTGTCCTCATAAATTAGATTATGTTAGTTGTGGTACAAAATAAACAAATATAAGTAAAAATTCACTAAATAAAAGTAAAAGTTTCTTGTATTTTTAAAAAGTTTTTTCATGAATATTATCAGCATAGTTAAGTTGTAAAAATATGTTCAAGTTGGCTGCCAACCTTCAAATAGTGTCAAACTGGCTAATACATGAAAAACAAAAAGAAATAATGGAACTAAAGGCTTCCAAACAAAAAAATGGGATAATTGCCATTCATTAATTGGGATTTAGAAGATATGTAAGAAAGCAAAAACCTCCAAACGAAATTGTTATACTTCTAATTGACATTATTTTCTTCTGTTCCTTGAAAAGTAATCCTTTTAAATCTATTTTCCACCAATGTCTTAAAAGTGAGAACAGCCTTTCTGCCACTACCATGTCATCCAGACTGAGGAAGACCCAGAAACTTGGGGTCCACGGCCAGGGCCACATCAGTAAGCACCACAAGCACCCAGGAGGCTGCGGGAATGCTGGAGGCGTGAATCACCACAGGGTCAACTTTGAAAAATATCATCCAAGTTACTTTGGGAAAGTTGGTATGAGGCATTACCATTTGAAGAGGAACCAGAGCTTTTGCCCAACTGTCAACCTGGATAAATTGTGGACGTTGGTCAGCAAGCAGACATGGGTCAATGCAGCAAAAAAACAAGACTGGAGCTGTTCCCATCATTGATGTAGTTTGATTGGGCTACTACAAAGTTCTGGGCAAAGGAAAGCTCACTAAACAACCTGTCATCGTGCAGGCTGAAAAGAAGATTAAGGATGTTGGAGGTGCCTGTGCTCTGGTAGTTTAAAAGCTATGCAATAGGTTAATTAAATGCTTATTTTTTTTAAAGTGAGAACAAATAATTTTATAATAAATATATTAGTCATGTGTTTTACTCCTTTAAACTTTCATTTAAAATACTCTGAGTAAACAGGTGTACTGATGAGGGATTTTTCACTTCATGTCCTAAGTTCAAACTATATTTATTCATTTAATTAAGGTACCTGAACATAATTGATCAGGTACTTTCCTAGATGTTAGAATTGTAAGAATGAAAATGATCAGACCAAACATCTGGCTACTTACGCTCAAGATCAGCTTTAAGATACCAACAAAAAATGTACTTTTTAGTTTTAATAAATGATGGTTATGGTTTTCCAAATATATTGATTTTCTGAATTCTAAATTTGAGCATATTATTTGTTTACATATAGTAAGTTCAAATCTCTAGTCCATTAAGAAAATCTAATCTTAAATTCTGATAATTTCAGGTCAATATATCATGTGTTTTCCTATAATCCATTTAAGTAAAATTTTATATTAAATTACACCTAGGAATGTACAGGACTTATGTACACATAAAGTAATTTATATCATGCCCAATGCTTGATCAACCTAAACAGAAGCTTAAAGCATTTCCATTCAAACCAGGACCAAGGCACATTATCCATTCTCTTCATATTTATTTGATATAGTATCAGAAAACATACCTAGAGCAAATTCATACCTAAAGGAGATCAAGAAGATAAAAATAGGAAAAGAAGATGTCAATATATCTTTATTAGCAGACAATATGATTTTATGCATAAATGCCCCCAAATCTCTACCAAACACTTCTACAACTGATAAACATTTTCAGGAAAGTAGTATGGTAGAAAACTGACATTAAAAAAATCAGTAGCCTCACTATATGCAAGTGACAAATAGACCTATAAAGAAAGACTATTTACACAATAGTTTAAAATGAGCAAGTAAAACCAACCATCCAAGTAAATCATCACCATCAGCAAACACAATCCCCACAAACTCAAGATTAACCGAGCAAAATAACTCAAAACTTGTATAACAAAAATTTTAAGACATTTAAGAAAGCAAATGAAGACAATATCAGAATATGAAAAGATCTCTCATGCTCATGGACCAGTAGGATTAATATAGTGAAAATGGCCATCCTACCATAAACAATCTACAGATTCAATGAAATCCCCATCAAAATTCCAACACAATTGTTCACAGAAATATTTTAACTTCGTAAGAAAACCATCAAGGATGCTAACTGAAACAATCCCAAGCCATTAAAGAACTGCTGCAGTTGTACTTCAGAGCTATAATTACAAAATGGAATATTGTTTGCATTTAAAAGACTTGTAGATCAAGGTGATGAGTTGAAGACTGAGACATAATTTGACACACATTTGAAAACCTGCCTCTTTATAGAGACAAAAATACATACTGGAAAAACAACAACTTTCAACAAATTGTGCTATTCAAACTTTATGGCTGCATGTAGAAAAATGCAAATTGACATAATATTTATTCCCTTGTAAATATTACATCTTTAAGAAGATCAAAAACCTAAACACAAGGCTTGGAAAAATGAATCTGACAGAAGAGAAAGAGGCAATATTCCTGAATTCATTGGCACTGTAAAAGACATTCAGAACAGTACAACTTATAGCACAATCATAGTAAGAGCCCAAATAACCCTATTAGATAGAGTTATGGGACAAAACTCAAATGATTCCAAAAATGAATTAAAAAAAAAAACTGGCTGAGAATATTAAAGAAAAGATCAACATTCTCCATCATCAGGGAAATGCAAATCAAAACTATTTTGACACTTTATTACTCCTGTCAGAATACACAAGATCAATAACACATAGCTCATGTTGAAAAGAATGGGGGAAAGCAAAACACTTATTGACTATGTAAACTTGTATGGCCACTATGGAAATCTATGTGGAAGTTCTTCAGTAAACCAAGAATAGAAGATCCAATTATACCACTCTTGGGCATACTCTGAAAAGCCTTTTATCTTATTACAGACATACTTACTCATCAATGTTTATTGGTATTCTATACACAATATATACATTTGAACATTGCCTAAATACTCATCAACCGACTAATGGATCAGGAAAACATGGTAAATTTACACAATGGAATATTACTCAGCTATTAAAAAATAAAATCTTAAGACATATAGATAAATGGATGGGAGCTAGAAAAAAAAATCAGTGTGAGTGAGGTAGCCCAGAATAAAAAGCCTAGATATGGAATGCATTATTTTATATGTAAGTATAACTTTTGTTCACCAGATATGTTGTCTGAGAGGCTTGCTCATATGTTTTAGTTCTTTCTAAATTGTGGCTGGCCTGTTCAACTCAGCTGTTCTGCCTGACTGACTCAAATTTACTTCTCTAGGCTCTGCTTGTCCTCAGACTAACTCTGGCAATCTGTTCTCTTCTGGCTCCTTATTCTCTGGCTCATTCTGTCTTCACCTCTAACATTTATTATTTCCTATAAACTGTCCTGGTAAAACTGTTCTCTCTCCTTCCCCCTTCCCCTCCTCTTCCCCCTCCCCCTCCCCCTCTCCCTTTCCCTCTCTCCACTGCTCACTTAAGTCATCTCTTATTCATATGATGCTCTTCTTAGAGTTAGGCATATCACATCTATGACTCATTCTGTCAGTCATAACTAAGGCTATCAGTTGATCTCTAGAACCTTATAAGTAAGAACTTATTGCTATAGATAACAATTACAAATGTTATTAATCACAGTCATGTTTTTGCCTAAATAGCACCTTTACCATTACTGATTACTATTTATAGCACTAGATGGCATTTTACATGTTACTAGAATAGAAAAGTAAACAACTCAGTACAAACCACTCAGTTGTGAGCCGCTTGGATGATAAAAGGAAGCAATGGTGGCACAAAAGTTATAGGAGTAACCAGTCAATCACTTTCTCATTAGAAATTAAAACAAATTCATAAAACAGAACCCATGCCTAAAACTGGAGAGCCCTGATCGTGAGGTTAGACAGGCTATGGACCTTATGGAAAGTCAGATCCTTCTAGTTTGCTAAAGGAACATAGCAATAAAATGACTCCTAATGACATCCTGCTAGAGTCACAGATAAGTGGCTTTACTCAGCCTTTATCATAGAAGCTTCCTCCTGCTATAGATGGGAACAAATATAGAAACAAAACAAAACTGGACAATGTGCAGAGAGTAAAGGGCCTTGGAACACTCAATCCTAAATGAGAATCTTCATCAAATTGATTCTTACAGAATTCAGAGAACTATGCCTAAAAAGTGATAATAAGATACTCTGAGCCAGTATTGGTGATGGAAGCTACAAAGGAAGTAGTGCCTTCCAGACCCAACAGAAACTATACAGATATAAAGTCACAGAGACTGTGGCTGCATGAAGAGGGTCTGCAGAGGTGAAATCCAGATGTGCTGCCAAGGCTAAGAGGAGAAGTAGAAAAAAGCCCTCCTGTTTAATCTCAAATGAACCTCCAACTGACAACCACTCACATGCAAAAATACTGTTTCTTTAAATGGTATCAAACTGGGTATTCAAACCACACTAATGGGCAGGCCCCTTCTCCAGCCACAAAAGTCAACACAAAACATATTCAACTGTATTTCTTGGAGATGTTGTTTTCTTGTTTTAGTTTGGCTAGTTTTCTGTTTTGCTTTGTTTTGTATTATTTTTGTTGTTTTTGGCTTACTGATCTTTTGCTTATATTAGACATTTTCTGATTTTGTGTTTTCATATGTGAGTGTGTGTGTCTACCTGTGTTTTTGATTGTTTTCTTTTTCTTTTTTTACTGTTTTTTATTGTTGTTTTACTCTAGATTGTTTGTATATTTCTGATGATTATCTCATTGTTTTAGCAGACGAAGCACATTATTAATAATGGAGATATTGTGTAGTAGGAGGGGGCAAAAGTAAGCAAGATATGCTTCAACTCTCTCAATATTGATACATTTCTTAAATAAATGGGGATTTAGAATCACTAGGATAGATATCTCGTGCTCCACAGACTAGTCACTGTCTTTCCAGGAGTCAAGAGCCTTTTTGCCTCAGTGACAAGGCTGTTAAGGTAAAAATTTGACTTATGGCTAGGTTTCAACACTTAAGTTATGGCACAGCATTAATTCTAGCATTCAGGAAGCAGATGCAAGCTGTGAGCTTGAAGCTTGTCTGATTAAGATAGTGAGTTCTAGAACAGTCGTGTCTCTATAGTAAGATTATGTTTCAAAAATAAACATACAAAAAAAGAAAAAAAATGATTTGTATAATCTAGGCCTCAAAACTCTAATGTCTCAAGTAACAAAAAAACCAAGATTTAAGAACAGAATTTTCATTAATTCATTCACTGATTGATTAGTGAAAATGGTAGGGCTATTACCTCTGCAAGTCTTTGTTCATCTATAACCACAAAGGGACAGCAACTGTGCACATGCCTTTTCTATTCTTTTCTTTTCCTCCTCATTCATATTCTTCACAAGAGCTAGCTGCAAAGATCTGGCAGCAGCTTACTAGCAGGCATATCAGTACCAAACGGAAAGGGGAGGTGACTTTTGTCTACTGCCCTGCCAGACTCCAATGCTGGTAGTCCATATCGCCCGTCTGTATCAACGTGATTCTCACAAGTTTAGCATTTGATAGAATAGCTAAGGATTTTCAAGTTGAGTTAGAATAGAGTGTATAAAAACTATTGAAAATATAAAAATGTGCTCAGCAAACAAACACTGAAAATGGACAGAGCTTTCTTCTCTTCAACTGCATGTCCAGTTAACTGTCAAATCTTTTAAGTTTCTAAATTACATGTTATTCAACTTCTCTTTCTCTTTCAATCCTTTTGTCCTTATTATTGGCTCTCTGAAGTCTCCAATAAAATCTCAATTTATCTGCCTGCTCCCAACTTTGTGATCAACATTCTTCCTAACTAGCAAACCTTTATTTCTCTCACAGGTGTATAAGAAGTTTGTTCTCACTGTCAATTTGATTGGATCGCATGGATCTTTTCACATCATTCTCTGTGATTCTAGTCCAAACATGGAAACATCCTTTAGAAGTCAACAGACCTCTTTTCTCAACATAGTTTCTATGTTGAAAGTGTTATGATAATGACACACAAATGTGTCCCAATTTGTTTAGCAAGCACATTAAGTTTTATATTACCCCTTGCCCCATTCTGTTTTCTTTGCAAAAAAATTACTGTAATCACAAAATCCACGATATATTTCCAGACACCCTGTTTGACCCACCCCCCAAGCCATCACTTCTTCTGGAAATTTTATATATATGAATATGTGTTTATGTATTTAGTGTGTGTGTGTGTGTGTGTGTGTGTGTGTGTGTGTGAGAGAGAGAGAGAGAGAGAGAGAGAGAGTATGTATGTGTGTATGAGTATGTGTATGTTTTATATAACCTTTGACCATTCTTTTTTTTCTTTTATTGAATATTTTCTTTATTTACATGTCCAATGTTACGCCCTTTCCTGGTTTCCCCTCTGTAAAATTCCTATCTCATCCCCCCTCCCCCTGCTTCTAAGAGGGTGTTCCCCTACCTACCCACCCACTCCTGCCTCCCTGCTCTGACATTCCCCTACACTGGGGCATCGAACCATCTTAGGACCAAGGGCCTCTCCTCCCATTGATGCCCAACAAGCCCATCCTCTGCTACATATCCAGCTGGAGCCATGGGTATCCCCTGTGTACACTTTGGTTGGTGCTTTAGTCCCTGGGAGTTCTGGGGGTCTGGTTAGTTCATATTGTTATTCTTCCTACAGGGTTGCAAACCCCTTCAGCTCCTATAGTCCTTTTTCTAACTCCTCCACTGGGGGCCCTGTACTCAGTCCAAGGTTGGCTTTAGCATCCACTTTTTTTTTTTTTTTTTTTTTTTTTTGGTCAGTTTCTGACAGACCTTTGACTATTCGGTTCCCTTTGTAAGAATTACCTTATTCTCAAAGACCACATAGTATATCTACAGACACTCTTCATGCCCACCAAACCATCTCTTCTTCTGGAACATTTTCTTTACACATAAGTGCGTACACACACACACACACACACACACACACACACACACACAAAGAGAAAGAGAGACATATGTGTGTATGAGTGTGTGTCTGTGTGTGTCTGTGTTCGTGTGTAAATATATTCTCATGTGTGCTCAGGCACATAAAGTGCATGTGTGTAGGACAAAGAACAACTGGCTGGTTGTCCAGTTCTCTTCTCCCATTTTTCTTTAGGGTTAACCACAATTCCTCTGGGTTGACAGCAACCGCCTTTACCCAGATGAGGTATCCTGCTGCTCCTCTGAAATATTCCATAGCTGCATGATACAATGTGTATCTTCAATATCCCCCAAGTTTTATATCTTGAAGATTTGGTTCATAGCTCTGGATGCTCTAGTAGAGGTGCTTTTGGGTGTGGTGTCTAGCTGGAAGCAAATGTTATCTGGGTATGCCTTTGATTCTTGCATCTGCTTGCCAGCTCCTGTTCTCACCTCTTGGTTTCCATGAGGTGAGCAGCTGTTCTCCATAATGCTCCCTTTACAGTGACATTCTGCTTCATAATAAGTCCAGAAATATCAAAATGATCACTGCCTGAAAAGTCTGAACATCTAAGTACAATAAATGTTGTCTAGGTTAAATTTGTACATCTTTGAGATTTTTTTTTACAGTCAGAAAGTCCACTACCCTTCTCTGTCCTCCCTTAAATTTAGCTAAAATATAAGTGATAGGATTCCAACACTCTGCTCGTGCCTCTGGCACCAGACATTAAACAAACATAATAGAATTCATTTTATTTATGGATTTTCTTGCTTAAGAATGTGCATTGGAGACTAATATCTTTGTGTCTTCTTCCCTAACCCATTGTAAATACTCAGTGGTTTTAGTGAACAGGTAGATTGGAAATAAATGAGCAAATGTATTTTCACTTGAAATATATGAAATTATTTTTTCTGTAATGGTTGAATTATAAGAAATTATCAAAGAAAAATTTGGAAAATTACCCATGTGAGTTAGCTTCTTGATGTTGCTGAAATATTAAACTTCAAAATGAACAAGAAGGATTTTTCCAAGTGAGAAAGATGGATGCAGATATTCATGCCTGTTATCTTGCTTCTCAGAAGACTGAGGCAAGAGGATAGTAATAAATACAAGTCATGCAGAGGTCAAGGTGAGCACAAAGCCACCGTGGGCTGTATAACAGTCTACTGCTTCAAAACAGTGATGAAAATGAAAGGAAAGAAGGAAGGGAGAAAAGAAGGGAGTGAAGGAAGAATGGATGGAGGGAGGGGAAGTAAGGAAAGAGAGAAGGAGGAAGGAAGGGAAGATGCAGGGAAGGAAGGAAGGAGGGAGAGAGGGAATAAGGAAGGAGGGAGGGAGGGAATAAGGAAGGAAGGGTGGGAGGTAGGAAGGAGAAAAGAAAATGGAAAACAAAGCAGAAGAGGAAAGTGATAATGAAGTGAGAGTTAGGCAGACACTGACTAGAGCAGAGTAGTTTTTGCAAGGCTATGACGTTGAATGCTGACGAATTTTACTAATATTTATGCAGAATTTCTATTATTTGTTTGCTTTACTTTAAAACAGCCTATGAAGAAATTCTAGGTACTAACAAATTTTAAAATTTCTTTATTTCTTACTTATGTGCTATATGTGTGTGATTGTGTGTGAAAGTGCTAGGGAACCCAGAAGTGCCAGTCATAAGCAAATGTCCACACCTTAGTTGAGTGCTGAAAACAATTCAGGTCCTTGAGAAGAGATGCAAATCCTTTTAACTGCTGAGCCATGTCCCTAACCCTAGATATTTGTTCTTAAGAACTTTTTCTTTTGTCTGTCATGTACACCTGAGAGACTTAAGCTACAATTTTCTACCCAGGCAAAGAGGCTTTTGATGAAAAGGTGTTTAAGTGTCAGAATTATTGGTATTGGGATCACTTTCCCTACTAAATATCTGGGAATGAATGCTCTCAGCTAACTCTGACATAATTCTATTTATTACTTGCCTTCATAGCCACTCGGGTGGTTCAGGAGGCAGATGTTTTGGACAGACATTTTCAGTCGTTGGCATCAAGTGCATTTTACTATGAGGCTGATTGGAAAGCAGATTCTCCAGCAAAATGTACTGAGATCTGTTGCTGAGTTTATAATGTGACTCACATACTCATAGTGAATGCTAGTTTATGAAGGTGTCATCAAGTTGTTTAAACCAACCGAAACATCACATTATACAGATGGTGTTGAAGGCATTACTGCCTGGAAAATAATTTGTGACATCTGTGGTTTTCTCATAATCATTTTGAGTTTTGTGCCTTTTGTTCAGAGATTCTTAAGCTGTTTCAAAATGGATGCAGACTCATAGCAACAGTGAAATTGGTTTAATGAACAGTAAAAATAAAAGCAGTACATAATATTGTTCCTTAATTTTTCATTACTTTAACATAACTATTATGTTAAATATATTTTGGTAGTTCGTTTGCTTTCCTTGAATTTTAGGATCTTTTTAAGTCAAGAAATCTATCCTTTAATTTTCACATTGATTTCATACAATTATTGCTATGGTACAGTCATGACTGTGTGTGTGTGTGTGTGTGTGTGTGTGTGTGTGTGTGTAAACACATGTTCCATGACATGGAAAAGAAACTGAGAGGATGACTTACAGATGTATTTCCCTTCACTGTGTAATTCCTGAAAACTGAATTCAGACCTTAAAGCTGGATAGCTAATATCTTCATCTAGTGAGACAACTTGTTAACTTACCATATTGTTATAATTACCTCTAAGTATACTGTCCTTGAAGAAAAGTCTTCCAGAGTTTTGGTACAAATAAGCCATTTAGGCAGACCTCATGTCTACAGAGCTCCCATTTTTACAATAAACTCCTAGAGGATTCTTTAGTAAAATAGTAATTACAGGCTTTTTAATTTGGTTTAAATCTACTATACTATTTTCTCCAATTTGTGATTAAAATATAGAGAAGAATCAATATCATTTTGTTTTTCAAAAAGAACAAACTTCCATATGATGAAATATAGCCTTATAGTGATTGATTATGGAAAGGATTCCCAGGTGGAACAGTCTCTGGATTGTCCTTCCTTTAGTCTCTGCTCCATACTTTGTTTCTGCAACTCCTTCCATGGGTATTTTGTTTCCCCTTCTAAGAAGGATCAAAGTATCCACACTTTGGTCTTCCTTTTTCTTGAGTTTCTTGTAGTTTGTGGATTGTATCTTGGGTATTCTGAGCTTCTGGCTAATATCCACTTATCAGTGAGTGTATACCATGTGTGTTCATTTGTGATTGGGTTACCTCACTCAGGATGATATCCTCCAGATCCATACATTTCCCTAAGAATTTCACAAATTCATTGTTTTTAATCCTTCCCATATTCAATCTCCAAACCCAGAAACTATTGTGGATGCCAGAAAGTGCTGGCTGACAGGAGACTGACTCCTGAGAGGCTCTGTCAGTCTCCTACTAATACAAAAGTAGAAGTTCACAGCCATCCATTGGACTTAGCACAGGGTCCCCAATGAAAGAGCTAGAGAAAGAACCCAAGTAGCTGAAGGGGTTTACAACCCCTTAGGAGGAACAACAATATGAACTAACTAGTACCCTCAGAGCTCCCAGGGACTAAACCACCAACCAAAGAGTACACAGGGTGGGAATCAAGGCTTCAGCTGCATATGTAGCAGAGGCTGGCCTATTTGGCCATCAATGGGAAGAGAGGCCCTTGGTTCTGCATAGATTCTATGCCCCAGTGTAGGGGAAGCTAGGGCCAGGAATCAGGAGAGAGTGGGTTGGTGAGCAGAGAGAGGGGGAAGGGAACAGGGTTTTTTTTTGTTTTTTGTTTTTTTGTTTTTTTTTTTTTTTTTTTTTTTTGTTTTTTTTTTTTTTTTTGAGGGGAAACCAGGAAAGGGCATATCATTTGAAATGTAAATAAAGAAAATATCTAATAAAAAATAAAATAAATAGTTAAAAAAACAAAAAGCAAAACAAAACAAAAAATATAGCCTTTTCAAATTTAGCACAAAATTCTATTTATTTAATAGGTCTCAGAAGTGAAAATAGAAATACATGATTTTCTTATTTGTTCTAGGGTAATTAGAACTTATAATTTCATGTCTCTTAAGGATTAATTACACATAAAGGATTACTAGTGTTTCACACTTTGTTTCTTAGTACTTAAGAATAATATTGGGGAGTTGGGGATTTAGCTCAGTGGTAGAGCTCATGCCTAGCAAGCGCAAGGCCCTGGTTTCCCTCCTCAGCTCTGGAAAAAAAAAAAAAAAGAAGAATATTGGTAATATTGGTAGTACTATGTCCAATTTCTGGAGGAACCACCAAACTGATTTCCAGAGTGGTTATACCAGCTTGCAATCCCACCAGCAATGAAGGAGTGTTCCCCTTTCTCCACAACCTTGCCAGCATCTGCTGTCACCTGAGTTTTTTATCCTAGCCATTCTGACTGGTGTGAGGTGGAATCTCAGGGTTGTTTTGATTTGCATTTCCCTGATGACTAAGGATATTGAACATTTCTCTAGGTGCTTCTCAGCCATTTGGTTTTCCTCAGTTGAGAATTCTTTGTTTAGCTCTGTACCCCATTTTTAATAGGGTTATTTGGTTCTCTGGAGTCTAACTTCTTGAGTTCTTTGTATATATTGGATATTAGCCCTCTATTAGATATAAGATTGGTAAAGATCTTTTCCCAATTTGTTGGTTGCCATTTTGTTCTATTGACACTTTGTTTTGCCTTACAGAAGCTTTGCAACTTTATGAGGTCCCATTTGTCAATTCTTGATCTTAGAGCATAAGCTATTGGTGTTCTGTTCAGGAAATTTTCCCCTGTGCCTATGTGTTCGAGGCTCTTCCCCACTTTCTTTTCTATTAGTTTCAGTGTATTAGTTTTATGTGGAGATCCTTGATCCACTTGGACTTGACCTTTGTACAAGGAGATAGGAATGGATCAATTTGCCTTCTTCTACATGCTAACCGCCAGTTGAGCCAGCATCCATTGGAGTGAGTACAGGGTCCCCAATCAAGGAGCTAGAGAAAGGACCCAAGGAACTGAAGGGTTTGCAGCCCCTTAGGACGAACAACAATATGAGCTAACAAGTACCCTCAGAGCTCCCAGGGACTAAATCACCAACCAAAGAGTACACATGGTGGCACTAATAGCTCCAGCAGCATATGTATAATAGAGGACGGCCAAGTCGGTCATCAAAGAGATTAGAGGCCCTTGACCCTGTGAAGGATCTATGCCCCAGTGTAGGAGAATGCCAGGGTCAGTAAGCAGGAGAGGGTGGGTTGGAAAGCAGGGTAAGAGGGGAGTGAGCAGGGGTTTGTTTTTGTTTTTGTTTTTGTTTTTGTATTGTTTAATTTTCATTTTATTTTATTTTTTCGGTTTTTTTGGAGGGGGACCTCAGAAAGGAGATATCGTATGACATATCTTTATTTATTTATTTATTTATTTATATAGAATATATCTAATAAAAAAAGAATAATATTGGTGTTCAAGTGTAATATTAATGTCAAACAACTTTCATTCATTCATTTCCAAAGGTCATTTTTGTTTTTTTCTTTCTCTGTTACTATTATCATCTGTCATTTTTAGAATATTTTTTAGACTTTGAATTTAATAATAATTATAATTATCACAAATAATATATTCAGCTTTATTTACATATTTCTAGTCATCATCTATCTGTTTGAAAGTTTTTAATTCTGGATATATTAATAAATTAGTAGTGATGATAGTGCTATTAGCAATCATATAATTGAAATACTATCTCATATCTAGAGAACTATTTGGAAATGATAAAAGCTATACCAAAGTTTTCATATGCTTTGGGTTTTTGAATTCTAGGATCTCCCTCATGGTGGATTATTGACCTAAAACTGAAGTCAAACTAGGCGAAACTGTGTAATACTGTGGCATCTTCCCAACATTTCTTCAAGATTAAAATGCCTGATTTTTAAAGCAGTGCATATTATGATAGCTACCCATTAGTTCCCATGAAGTCTGAATAGAAATAAGAATTAAAAATAATATGGCAGAATTAGTTTATGATGTCCATATAGTGATACTGTAAGTACTCTTATAGTATTCCTAGTTTTATGTAGCTTATACTATTTTTCTGTATGTCTTCATGTGTTCTAATTATAGGGAAGTACCATGTATATACAAAGAATTGTGATTCTTGAGTCATTAATGCATACTGTTTGAGCATGATGGAATAAATCAGTTTTTCTGTAATCAAAGTCTATAATGGATATATTACAGTTTAAGTCTAATATCTGATTTTAAGTCATTTCAAATTTACTTGAAAATTAATTTATATGCACAAGTGTATTTTCTTTACATTTCCTATATATTTTCAGTAACTTCTTTGTTCGGCCATCTTCCAGAATTAATTTTTAATAGATGAGTGAATGAGTAAGGCAAATGTAGAAAGAAAAAATCCAGATGTGTTTAGAAGATCCTGATGACTCCAATTTGAAAGAAGTCCCCTGAAACAACCATGGTAACCTGATGAGTACGTTTGAACATCTCTTTTCAGTATGTATTTTGAGATTAATTACTG
>JADRCD010194463.1:0-11824 GCA_019843815.1 Montemys delectorum | reverse complement strand
TTATGTTCATTTAAGAAAATACTAGTAGTGATGTATTATTTTGAACTATACAGTTAATATGTTTGGAGTTATTTGAAATTTATACTGAGAAAAATGTATGTATTTGCAGTATTGCTATAGACAAGCATCTACATAACACTGTTAAATTGATTGTTTTATATCAAACAACTTTTATAATACTCATTTTTATTGTTATAATATTTTGTAAATTTTAAGGAATATGACAAAAAAGATATTGTAGGTATTGAAGGGGGGGTCTCTGGGAGGAGTTGGGATACAAAAAGGAAACAAGAATGTGATTTAATTCTATTTACTTAAAATATGTTTTTAAATGTTGAAAAAATTTAGACAAATTGAAATCATGTAACTTTTCTTATCACAATGCAATAAAAGTTAAAAAAAAAATGAGTAACGCTGCTGTGAACATAGTTAAGCATGTGTCCTAATGGTATAATGGGACATCTTATGGGTATATGACCATGAGTGGTACAGCTAGGTCCATAGATAGGTCAATTTTCTGAGAAACTGCCAAATTGATTTCAAAAGTGGTTATAGTTTACACTTGTATTAACAATGAAGAAATGCTCCCCTTGCTCAACATCCTCTCTAAAATGCCCTCTTGCTTGAGTTTTGTACCTTATCCATTATAATGGGTATAAGATGGAATCTCAGATCACTTTGATTAGGATGTTGAACCTTTCTTTTAGTGCTTCTCAGCCTCTAGAGATTCTTCTGTTGAGAGTTCTCTGCATAATATATACCCATTTTAATTTGATTATTTAGTTTATTTATGTCTTGTTTCTTAAGTTCTTTATATATTTTGGATATTATTCCTCAAGCAGATGTGGAGTTGCTAAAAATCTTTTCCAATTTTATAGGCTGTCATTTTGTCCTATTGACTATTGACAGTGTGTTTTGCCTTAACATAAACAATTCAGTTTCACAAGGTCCCATTTATTAATTGTTGATTTTAGTGCCTGTTAGGTTGGTGTTCTGTTCAGCAAGTTTTCTCATGTGCTGGTGCATTCATTCAAGGTTATTCCTTACTTTCTGTTCTATCAGATTTAGTGTATCTAGGTTATGTTGAGATCGTTGATCCATTTAGACTTGAGTTGCCTGCAGGATGATAGTTAGGGATCTATTTGCATTCTTCTAAATGCAGACATCTCATTAGATCAGTACCATTTGTTGAATATGCTTTCCTTTTTTCCCATTGTCTAATTTTGGCATCTTTGCAAAAATCAAGTGTCCATAGGTGTGTGGGTTTACTCCTGAGTCTGCTACTCAATTCACATTGATCAACCTTTCTGTGCTTTTGTCAATACCATGCAGGTTTTATTACTATTGCTTTGTGGTACAATTTGAAATCAGGGGTGATGATACATCCAGAAGTTCTTTTATTGTACAGTAGTAAAAAAAGATATCTTGCCATTTTTCCATATGAAGTTGAGTACTGTTCATTCAAGGTCTGTAAACAATTATGTTGTAATTTTTATGAGAATTGTGTTGAATTTGTCGATTGCTTTAGGCAAAATACCATTTTTCACTATCCTAATCCTAATGATCCATGAGCATGGGAGATCACTTCATCATCTGATATCTTCTTCAATTTTCTTCTTCAAAGACTTCATTATGTCATATTTGAAGATATTTCATACAGATCTTATCACTACTTGTTGGAGTTACACCAAGATATTTTATATTATTTGTGACTATTGTGAAGGGCATAATTTCCCTTATTTCTTTCTTAGCACATTTATCATTTGTATATACAAGGGCTACTGGATATTTTTTAATTTAATTTTGTGTCTAGCCACAGTGGTGTTTATCAGATGTAAAAGTTTCCTGTAAAATCATCTGTAAGTAGTAATAACTGACTTCTTCATTTCCAATTTGTACCCTCTTGATTTTCTTTAGTTGTTTTAGCAAAAACTTTAATTACTATGTTGAATAGATGGAGAGAATGGATAGCTTTCTCTTGTCTCTGATTTAAGTTCCTCTTCATCTAATCTGATGTTTGCTATTGGCTTGCTGTATATTGCCTTTTTGTATATTTAGGTATATGCCTTGCATCCATGATCTCTCCAAGACTTAGCATGAAGAGGGTGTTGGGTTTTGTCAAAGGGCATCTTATGAGATGATCATGTGTGAGTTTTTTCCCCAGTTGTGGTAAATTTTAACCCAATTTACCCAATCAATGAATTCATAACTCAATTAATTGGTATAAAAGCTACTCACCTAGATTGGGCAGATCTATCACTACACTACTCTATTCCCATCTATTAGATCCCATATGACTTAAGATTTCTCCAAGTCATGTGCTTCAGCTTCATCTTCCTTCTACTTTGTCCTCCTCCATTGTCCTCTTCATTCTCCTCCCTCCATCTCCTTTCTCCTTTTCTCCCACAAACTTTTCAGCTCCACCTTCCCTCCTGCTGTCCAATCACCGACCTTAGCCTTTATTTGAAAAGTTAAGGTGGGGAGAAGGTTCATAAGGCACCTGTATACATGATTCACTCCTCATCTGCAGTGCTTTCCAGGAGAGTAGAATTAGCATCAAAATACAAGACCAGGGCTATCCACAACATTTCCCCCTTATTGTACAGTTAAAAGAGTCTTTTGTCTCAGATATAAATTAAGCACAACTGTTACCCTTTTGTAATTTATAAAATACAAGACAGATCTAACACCCAGTCTATCATTTTTTTTGTCAATTAAATAGGACCTCTGTCATCTACCCTAACATAAAAGACATAATTCTACACCTGACTCATATCCTGGCTTCAGATTATATGCCATCTGAAAACCATCCTCTCAAATCTATATCACCTTTCTCAATGTTAAACAGCTTGGGCTGGCTATCGGTCTTGAACCCCATCAGAAATCCAAGAATGACTAATATTACCTGAAAATATGAGAAGCACAAAGTATAGTTTCCAAAACTAGCCAATTTATAGAAACTGCCGATCACCTGGACTGTTCTTTACTTCAAAACGTTGGAGCATAGGTCTTCAGCCTTCTGGCCAGGGTCATCTGACAGACCTTTGTAATGCAGAATTTTAAAGGGCTGATCACCCTGTCTTGGCAGAGATTATCAGTTGACTATTCCACAGTGTGTTCTTTTCTGGACAATATTTTGTCTATAGATGGAATGATCCTAATAAAGAAATGTCCATAAACATCATATTCTGCGGACTTCTGACACTTTTGAAGACTATCTATCCACTCAAAGCATCTCTGAACTGTTAAGCCTTGACTACTCTCAGTCATTTCTAATTGAACACCCTTTTAATGAACTCACAACCAAGAGTATGGTATCTGGCCCTTAACTCGTATTGCTTAATCATTTAAAACAGTTTATAATAGCAGTTATAGAAGGACTGAGTCTAACCTGAGTATTCTCAAATGTATTATATAGGCACAATGCCTATATGAGAGTAACAATATTAATCCCAATTTTATATCAATAAGAAATTCAGACCAATGAGAACCTTAAATTTGTATTAGATAAACTCTGTCCAATATAAGGGATTATAACTTCAACTTTGTATCAATTATAAGGACATCTACCAATGTAAGATCTAGCTATATAATGTTTTGCTTAAGAATATATAGGCTAACCTATTACTATTTGTCTATTTCTATAATTTCTATGATATTACTATATTCCCCCTTTTCCACCCCCTTCATTTTTACCTAAGAATGAAGGATAGAGAAGAGGAAAGGAAAGGTAGAAATCTCTGAGTTTAAGTTCTCTAGTTCTCTCCCTGTCCAAAGCTACATTTGTAAAGTATCCCTTAAATGACAACATACCTATAATTTCTAAAATAACCAGAACCCTCCACCCTAACATAAGGAACTGGGATGATGATCTTTTTTGTCTGCTTCCAGCTGAATTTGGGCAAAGAATTCTCTTCTGGAGGCTCAACGAAAAATAGGAAAATTGTCTTTGTCAAAGGGGAGCTAGCTTCCAGTCACTGTGTGCTGAGAAAGTTCATTGCTTAGCTGACATCTTGACCACAACATTCTGAAAGGCTGGATAGGCAAGCTAGCTGTTCTGGAAAAGTTCTGGAAGCAAGTCTTTAAAAGAAGCAGCTTTATTATCCCCCTATGGTTGATTACTGTAACAGATTTTTCTATGTTGAACCATCCTTGCATTTCTGAGATTAAGCCTACAATTCATGGTGTATGATTTTTGATGTGTTACTGGATGTGGTTTGAGAGTATTTTATAAACAAATTGGTCTGTAATTCTCTTTCCTGTTGAGTCTTTGTGTGGCTTAGGTGTCAGGGTGACTGCAGTCTCATGAAATGAATTTAGAAATGTTACTTCTGTTTCTACTTTGTGGAATAATTTGAGTAGTATTGGTATTAACTTTTCTTTGAAAGTCTGTAGAATTCAGTGCTGAAACCATCTGGCCTTGTTTTTTTTATTTTGTTTTTGTTTTTGTTTTGTTTTTTGGTTGGAAGACTTTACTCTTCTTTGTCCTTTTTAGTTATTATTTTATTATTATTGTTGTTGTTGTGTTGTTGTTCTTTTATCTTGTTTTTTTTTTTACAGTCCATTTGTTATCCCCCTCCTTGTCCACCCTTCAACAATTCCTTATCCCATTCCTTGTCCCCTGTCTCCAAGAGGATGTCCCCTCCCACTGCTCCCCCTCCTCAAGTCTCTTGAGAGTTAGATGCATCTTCACTCTGTGAGGCCAGACCACGCACTCCTCTGATGTATATGTGTTAGTGACTCAGTATCTGAGAGATCTCAGGAGTCCAGGTTAGTTGAGATTGCCAGTTTTCCTCTGGGGTCACCCTCTTCCTCAGCTTCTTTGGTTTGAAGACTTTTAAAAATTGCTTCTGTTTACCTACTGTTTGTAGCCCTATTGAAATTGTTTACCTGATCTTGATTTAACATTGGTAAATGGTATCTATTGGGAAATTGTTTCAATTTTGTTGTGTATATGATTTTTAATTAATTAATTAATTTGTTTACATTTCAAATGTTACACCTCTTCCTCCTCACCCCTCCATGAGCCCCCCATCCCATCCCCATCCTCTTTGCCTCTAAGTGGGTACTTTGCCACCCACACACTCACTCTTTCCTCACCCCTCTAGCAGCACCCTTCTCTGAGGCTTCAAGCCCATGTATACTCTTTGGTTTAGTCCTTGGGAGCTCTGAGGGGTCCAGTTAATCAATAGTGTTGTTCTTGCTATAAGGTTGTAATCACTTTCAGATCTTTAGCCCTTCACCTAAGTCTTCCATTTGGGTCCCAGGGCTCAGTCCAATAATTGGCTGTGAGTATCTGCATCTAACTTAGTCAGGTGCTGGCAGAGCCCTTCAGAGGACAGCCATAACAGGCTCCTGTCTGTAAGCACATCTTGGCATCAGTAATAATGTGGGGATTTAATGTTTACAGATAGAATGGATCACATAGTGGAGTGGTCTCTAGATGGCCTTTCCTTCAGCCTCTGCTCCATTTTTGTCCTTGCATTTCATTTAGACAGGGACAATTCTGGGTTAAAAAATTTTAGATGGATAGGTGACCCCATGCCTCATTGGGGGCCATATTTATGTTTTATCTTCCTGCTGTAGAGTCCATTAGGTCCTGAGAGCCTTTCATGTCCCTGGTGTTTGTGATTTTCTAGTGGTTCTCAAAATTCCCTACCCTCACTGTTACTTATTTCTGTGTGTTCTCTTGGCCATCAGGACTTCTCTCCTATCTCTTCCTATACCTGCTCTACTTTTTCTCCCCTTTCCCTATCCTACCTAGGTCTCTCTTGCCCCCTGTCTCCCATGATTATTTTGTTCTCCATTCTAAATGGGTTTGAAGTATCCACACTTTGGCCTTCCTTTTGTTATGCATCAGATGGCCTGTGAGTTGTATTAAGGGAATTCTGAGCTTATGACTAATATCTACTTATCAGTGACTACATATCATGCATGTTATTTTGGGACTGGGTTACCTCATGCAAGGTGATATTTTCTAGTTCCATCCATTTGCCTACAAATTCGTGAAGTCAACATTTTTAATAGCTGAGTAGTATTCTATTGTAACAAATGTACCACATTTTCTGTATCAATTTTTCTATTGAGGGACATCTAGATTGTTTCTAGCTTCCAGCTATTATAAATAAACCTGCTATAAACATAGTGGAATATATGTTCTTTTTATAAGTTGGAAGATCTTTTGGGTATATGACCAGGGGTGGTTTATTTGTGTCTTCAGGTAGGGCTATTTCCAATTTTCTGAGGAGCTACCAGATTGATTGTCAAAGTGGTTGTACCAGTTTGCAATTCCACCAGCAACAGAGGAGTGTTCCTCTTTCTCTACATCCTTGTCAGCATTTGCAGTCACCTGAGTTTTCGATCTTATACATTCTGATTGATGTAAGGTGGAATCTCTGGGTCATTTTGGTTTTCATTTCCCTGATGACTAAGGAAATTGAATGATTCTTTAAGTGCTTCTTGGCCATTCAAGATTCTTCAGTTGAGAATTCTTTGTTTAGCTCTGTACCACATTTTAAAATTGAGTTATTTGGGTTTTTTGTAGACTAACTTCTTGAGTTCTTTGTATATTTTGGATATAAGCCTTCTATTGGATGTAGGGCAGGTAAATATCTTTTTCCAATCTGTAGACTGCCATTTTGTCCTATTGACAGTGTCTTTTGCCTTACAGTCCCATTTGTCAATAGTTGACCTTAGAGCCTGGGACATTGTTGTGTTAGGAAATTTTCTCCTGTGCTATTCTGTGTAAGGCACTTTCCCACTTTCTCTTCTATTAAATTCATTCATTATATCTGGTTTTATGTGGAGGTCTTTGATCCACTTGGACTTGAGCTTTGTACAAGGAGATTAGTATCAATCAATTTGCATTCTTCTACATGTAGACCATCAGTTAGATTAGCACCATTTGTTGAAAGTGCTGTCTTTTTCCCACTGGATTGTTTTGGCTTCTTTGTCAAAGATCAAATGACCATTTTTGGGTCTTCAATTCTACTTCATTGATCTACATGTCTGTTTCTGTACCAATACCATGAGGTTATTTTTTTTTTATCACTATTGATCTTTAGTACAGCTTAAGGTTAGGGATGGTGATTCCCCTAGAACTTCTTTTATTGTTGAGAATTGTTTTTACTATCCTGAACTTTTTGTTGTTCCAGATGAAGTTGAGAATTATTCTTTCTGTATCTGTGAAGAATTAAGTTGGAATTTTGATGAATATTGTATTGAATCTGTAGATTGCTTTTGGTAAAATAGCCATTTTTACTATGTTAATTCTACAAATCCATGAGCATGGAAGATATTTCTATCTTTTGAGGTCTCCTTCACTTTCTTTCTTCAGAGACTTGAAGTTCTTGTCATACAGGCCTTTCAACTACTTGGTCTGAGTTACGTCAAGATACTTTATATTATTTGTCACTACTGTGAAAGGTGTTGTTTTCTTAACTTTTTTTCTCAGCCCATTTATCTTTTGTGTAGAGAAAGGCTACTGATTTGTTTGAGTTAAATTTATGACCAGCCACTTGGCTGAAGTTGTTTACAAGGTTTAGGAATTCTCTGGTGGAATTTTTGGGTCATTTATGAACACTATGATATCATCTGCAAATAGTGATACCTTGATGTGTTCCATCACAATTTGTCTCCACTTGACCTCCTTTTGTTGTCTAATTGATCTAGGTAGAATTTTGAATACTATCCTGAATAAATAGGGAGAGTGTGGGCAGCCTTTTCTTGTCCCTGATTTTAGTGGGATTGCTTCAAGATTCTCTCCATAATTTGATTGTGGTTGTCGGTTTGCTGTATATTGTTTTTATTATGTTTATGTATGTGCCTTGGATTCCTGATCTTTCCAAGACTTTTAAAATAAAGGGGCATTGTATTTTGTCAAAATCTTTTCCAACATTTAATGAGATGGTGTACACATTTTAGAAGTAAGAGCTAATGATTCTTGGGATTTCCTCAGTGTGTATTGTTGTGTTCCGCTTTTAATTTCTGATTTTCTAAATTTGAATATTCTGTCTCTGCAATTTAGTTAGTTTGTATAAAGCTTATCTCTCTTGCTCACTTTCTCAAAGAACCAACTTTTTGTTTAATTGGTTCTTGTACTGTTCTCTTTTTTAAAAATATTTTATTGTTTCTATTTGATTATTTTCTGCCATCTACTCCTGAGGTTTTTCCTTCTAAACCTTGTATTCTGTAGTTCCTGTTCACTTACCTAGGTTTTCTATTTCCAGAATTCACTCAGATTGATTTTTTATTGCTCCTATTTCCATTTTTGTTCTTGAGTTGTTTCTTTCACCTGTTTGCATTTTATTGTCTTTCTTGACATTCTTTAAAGGATTTATTGATTTCCTCCAACTTTTTAATTGTCTTTTCTTCAATTTCTTTAATGGATTTTTAAAGTTTATTTTTTAAGGACCCTATGATATTCATAAAGTTAGTTTTAAGGTCATTTTCTTGTGGTTCAGCTGTATTGGAACATTCAAGTCTTGCTGTCATAGGATAATTGTGCCATGGTGGTAGCGTATTATACTGGCTGTTGGTGATTATATTCTTACACTGGTGTCTCAGCAACTAGGTTTGGGATGATTGTAGATCTAGGCATTTATTTCTGAGTTTATCTTACTTGGATGGGTATTTTGTTCCTTGTATTCTGTTTCCTGTTTCATCTTCAGGTTTTTGTATCTGTATTTGTCGTCATCAGCTTGACCTCTTAACCACTATGGTATCTCTGCCCAGTTTGGGAGCTTAACTTCTGGCAACTTGCTTAGCCTTTGTTGTAGTAGAGGGTCTCTGTTCTTCTGACTGGTGTGTCCTGTACCTAAGGAGATGGAATCTGCTGGGATTGGGGGTAGATGTTTGGCCACAGGTACATTTTAGTTTTTAATAATATATTTATTATGGTTCATGTGTATGAATGTTATTATTGAATGTATGTATGTGTGACACATGAGGGCTCAGTACAAATGTATGCCAGAAGAGAATGTTAAATTCCATCTAATTAAATTTACTGATAATTGTGAGTCATTATATATTTACTGAGAACTGACTTTGTATCCCATACAAAAACAAAAAACAATCCTCAACCACCAAGCCATTTTTCCAGTTTTAAATTTTATTTCTTGATCAAAACATGAAACTTCCAACTTCTTATTCCTTAGATAAAATAATAGTAGACACCAATGTATAGAACTATGAGCAACTGCATTAGTATAAGCATGGCAAGTGTTTGTTCAATTTGAGGTTGGATACCCACACATTCTCTTGAAGTTTTTGTATTGGTAAAGCAAACAGAAGGACATCTATAGCAGTTGTTGCTTTTCTTAGTGCTAACACCTAATTTTTCATTGAGCATTTGGACGATACCTTACTTATTTTTGTATTCCCAGAAACCAACATAATGCAACAGTGATTTCGTTTTCATTTTCTAGTCACTCTCAGACTTTAGTAGTCATTTCTGTTTATATATAGTCAGAAAGTTCTTGCTACTTCACCAATTAAAATTGTTTCTTGTCTTCTCATTAACCTTATAACAAATTCTTTACTGTGGTTTATCAAGATCTTTAACTTTTGAGCATATCTCTAGCTTCTGTTTTCTTTCTTGGTCACAACTTTAAACTTTTTACTCACTTTACATGGTTATTTGGGTAGATGTGGTTTCCAGAGTCATGTGCTTGAAAGCTGGACTAATAGGGAATGGCACTATTAGGAGGAATGGCTTTATTGGAATAGGTATGGCCTTGTTGGAGGAGGTGTCTCACTGTGAGGATGGGTTCTGAGGTATCCTATGCTCAAGCTATGCTCATTGTGGCACACAAACTCCTTCTGCTGCATATGAATCAAAATGTTGAACTCTCAACTCCTTCTCCAGCATTATGTCTGCCAATATGCTTCCATGCTTTCCACAATGATGTCAATGGACTAAATCTCACAAACTGTAAGCCAGACCCTATTAAATATTTTCCTTTAAAAGAGTTGCTTTGGCAATAGTGTCTCTTCACAGCTATAAAATCTTAAGACATTTGGGCATACCATTTTAGAGTTAAACCAGACATATACACCATTTCTCACTCTTGAGTATTTTAATATAGATAACTTTTATTTTTAAAATAATTTATTGTTTTTGAACAGATGGATAGGAAAAAACTTGTTCATAATACATATGCCCATATATTTTGCAGCATTAAAATAAAATTAATAGTTTTGGGGATATAGTTCAGCTAGTACAAGTCTTCCTAGACAACCCTGAAAGCCTGTGGCTAATCTCCAATATCCATATATGGGTACACATATACCTGCACACACCTATACACTCATGCAAATTGAGCATGTCTATTGTCTTACTTTTTATCACCTCATTCTATGGAACAGTTTATTCTCCCCTGTTTCATCTTTATTTTCCAGGACATTTATTATTTGCCCACATGTGTTCTATGTCTTTATGTGAAGGCCAGTGGAGAATGTGTGGGAATTGGTTCTTTTTTGTTTGTTTGGTTTTTGTTTTGTTTTGTTTTGTTTTTTTACCATGTCGGTCCTGTGGCTCAAACCCAGGCCATCAGATTGGAGGCAAATGCTTTAATCTGCTGAGCCATTTCACTGGCTCTTCATTTTTCAACTTTTATAGATTTTATTCTTCATAATTTGCAACAGTTTCCATATGTCTTTGACATCATTGTATGTGATCATGACTTACCCTTCTCATAGGACTTGGGGCATTGCTCTGCATATCTTTTTTAATTGCACAGCATCATCTTTAATGAGTCTTTTAAATATATGTGCATATTTCTCAAGACAAAGAACACAGGCATGTCTGCATCTTGCATATTTCAAATCTTGTATCTGAACTTTTTATACTTTCCGAACTTTCCTATTATTCTTGCAGTCATTGTCACCAACCTCTAACAAAACTATATAAAGAGGATTCTAGACATTCCAGAGGGCTTTTCTGACACTAGAAAGTCAATGAGAGGTGATATGCAATAGAACTAAGGGAAGACCTTTAGAATTTTATCTCACATTTAGGAGAGATAAAAAAGAATCTTTCTCAAAGCCATTGAGAGGAAGTATCACTCTGATTGAGCCATATTACCCAGAAGTATGGTGAAATACTCTGAGTAACAATGCTTAGGATAATTTTAACATTCAAATTAGTGGACTTCAAGAGAATAAATTGCCCTCTAAAACATGAGTGAGCATCAGTCAATCAGCTGAAGGAATGAGCAGGACCATGGACAAAGTTTTTTAAAAACAATTTTATTTATTTATTTATTTATTTATTTATTTATTTATTTATTTAAACAATTTTTTATTGGACATGATGACAGCAAACCGCAGGGCTAGAGACAATCCAAATCTCACATGGACAAACACAGAAACTTTACATAATCACTCCAATAATTCTTTAAAAGGAACTACAGACTCATTGACAGAGTTTATTATGGCTAAAATATACCTTAGAATAAACTAAAATGGAAGTTCATAAGGGAGAAGGAGGTACTATAAAATGGTGTATCTCACTGACCTATGAATCCTACAGCTACAGTGTCAATCTATCTGGTAATATGTCTTCATTGATGTAAGGTAGCATAACTATTGCTAGGGATAATATATCATTCTCAATTGAATTTGAGACTCATTACATAGGAAAGAATACATGCCCATTACTCTAATCGTGGTTAGAATCCCTTGACTGTGGACGTCATGAGAGCTAATAGAATCCTGTTACTGTGTTTAGTGAAATTAGTGTGACATCAAATTGCCTTTTGAGAATTTATTTTATACTCACAAAGGAAAGCTATTTTCAGCCTTTATCAGAGAAGTTTCTTTTTTT
>JADRCD010194462.1:0-10270 GCA_019843815.1 Montemys delectorum | reverse complement strand
AGATTTCAGTCTTGGAGTTTATAGACTTTAAGGTATATTTTTATTTACTTATCTTTTGCTTCTTAGCATCATTATTACTGCTGTTTTCTAGAAAGGATAAGCATTTTTTCACAAAGATTAGTAAAATGTTCTAAATTTAATTCGGCTGCCATTACTTAGGATGTACATCATTTCGCTGCTTATATCTGATTAGGTCAATTTGTCTTAGTTGTAAAACTGGAACACCTTTAACACAATGGAGTTGCAAAAAATGCAGCTTGTTAATGTGGTAAACATAGAAGCATGAGCACAGGGAAATGTGTAGGAGGTGGTAACCAATATTCACTTATTTTCAAGGCAGTACCTCAATTCTCCTTTTAAGCACAATTTTCTGACTATATTGTACATCCCCAATTCTCTACCTGGGAAATTTTAGGTTTATAGTAACATATATGGAATGGGAGATAAATATTTTAAACAACTAGGTAATGAAATTACACTATTTTTTAACTAATTCATCATTTTATTATATTTCATGTCCTTATCAATACAAATTATCAATGCTCTTCAGTGGCCTAGTGGTTAGCATTCAGTGTTCTCATACAGAACATACAATTTAGATGGAGATATAGACAACACAAAATTCTAATGAAGTATATAAGGGCTATCATAGGGGAAGCCTGGAAGCGTAATAGAAATGGCTAGTCTCAGCAATGGCTTTCAGGTTTTTTTATTCATAAGAGAGAACTTTACATTAAGATAATAAGTACTCATGTAAAAATTGCTGAGATGAGAGGCAAACATTATCCTGTGTGCATATGTGTACGAATATGTCTATGGTATACGGGCACACTTGTTTGTGTTGTGAATGTGTCCATGCACATCTGTGAAGAGCCCAGTGGAAACTGTTTTGTGTCCTGTTCCATCACATTCTTCCTTATTTATTTGACACAGATCTCTCACTTAACCTGAAGCCAGGCAAACTCCACCTATCCTCCTCTTTTAGTTCCCCCAGCTTTGGGGTTAGAGGCCTCTAAGTATCTATGCCAGGACCTCTGCATGGATAGTGAGGATTTTAAATTTAGGACCTCATGTTTGCTAATGCTCTTGGCCTCTTAGCCACATCCTCAGATTTCTTCAGACTTTTTAAAACCTAAAACTGAAAGATCTGCAGGTTAAGTGATATCAGTGATGACGGAAAAGCCACATTGCAGGGTGGTAGCATTTAGTGACAGGCTTCCTTTCCAGCTTTACAGGGAACTGAAAGAGATGCTGAGTTAAAGCAAATTATATACTTATTGGGGAGTGCCGTTCTGCCGTTTTTCATCATTGTGGAGTAGGGTATGTCTGTGTGATTTACATTATAGGAATCGAGTGTCATGTGCTGTTTAAGCTCATTGAGACGCTGGTACTAAAAGTAGGATTGCCCCTGGGTCCCTTCGGATTCAAGCATGTTTGTGTCAAGAGTCCCTGAGACTTCTTGACTCGGGATGGGCTGTTCATCCTAACTGTGAGACAGAGAAGGAAAACTCAACCATAGACCGAAAGCTGAACTGGGAACTCCAGCTGATTGTCTCAACTTCCCAAGTTTGTTTCTGCTGAATGTGAGGTCGTGGTTTGGAAAATGTTACCTTTATGTTGTTATTTGTACTTTCTTTGAGTCCTCACCTAATGCTGTTCTGCTCTGCGAAACACTAACAACTGCAAAGTTCAGCTGACTGCTTCACTTGCTCCATATACTATGGTGAACTTTCAGAATTCTACCATGTGTCATATATATGCATGCCATGTGTATTATTTATAGCAGATTAGTTAGCAGCTGTGTATTCATATGTCAGTAGCAATGGGAAAAGGCTTCAAACCTGGCTGTACCCCACTTCCCCCTTGGCAAAGATGAAAGAACTATTGATATGAATATCTCTGCATAGTAACACTTCAGTATTAGATAGCTCTAGCTTATTTGTTTTGCTTCTTTCTCAATTGAAATAACAGTTTCATTAATAGGTTAGATTTTTATGTTTTGCTTTCGCATACAATATCACTTACATTTTAAGCTATTTCACATCACTGGTGGGGGATCTAGCATCTTTGCACAAATCCAGCCCCATCCTTACTTATCACTTATTTTGAGGCATTAAATAATGCCCTGTATATATAATGAGAATTAATGACAATGATCCTTCATACTCTCAGCACGCTTAAACTCCCAAAAGTAAGCATAAACATATTTATAATATTTTCTGTGAAAAGGGAAATATATCAATATATAAATGTAGATGCACATATATGTTCAACCACCTGTTGAGCAGAAAACAACATGGGATGAAAAGGACAATCTTTAAAAGTGTATTATAGAAAAATGTATTAGAATAGAAAAACACGTTAGCATACATAATGCATCCAAGAACTATATCCTTACACTTGGTTCCAACATATCAGATTCTCCGTAACTACTTTACATTCACCTTTTAAATCTTATGTTTATTTAAAGACAGGAATAGTTTCACATTCAGGAGGTATACTCAAAGACACTACCACCCCTTTCATTGGGAACGAGTCTCCTTTCTAGCACATATAGCTCCAATTAAATAGGACAGAGTTCTTAGAGGCAGTGCACTTCCTGTTCCCTGCTAAGCAAACATATCTGGTAAGACTTGCAAGCGGACATTTAAAACTTTTAAATAGTCATGGCCTTCTACTAATGACTTACTTCAATAATTATAACATCTACAATTCAGAGCAATGAATGTTTTTAACCCTTGAGGGCTCTGCCAAGCAAACCTGTGGTTAAGCATTCTATGACCTTTGCACTGTCACACTACTCCTGCCAACTCCATGAACATAAATGTAATTAAGGATATCTGTGGTCTACATTGGTTATAAAAACCTCATGAAGCTTCCCACAGAGAAGTGAGCCTTGGAAAATTACAGTAGCAGGCAGGATACAATATAGGTTTATTGTAGGTAGGCAATATATCCTTGGGTGAGTTTCCATATACTCTTTTTACTCAGAAGAGTCTGTCTTCTGTCAGAAGATACACATTTCTACCTCTAAATACTCTTTAATCTATTGTTTATTTGAGATTGTTCATATCATGCAATTACCCAGTGGCCTTTATCAACCCCAATATTATATCTCAAACTTTCATAATAAATATCTTTAATAGATAGGCACTTCTCTTAAAGTTTCTATTGAGAAAATACAAGTTTTCTGCTTTGTACAGAGCGTATATATAACTGTAAATATAGTTTCTGTTTGAATATATATATATGACTTCATATATTAAAAATTAATTTTTTTTATTATTTTTACTTATGTGTCTCTGTCATATATGCTACATACGTAGAGGAGCCTATGCCTGAAAGAAGAGGGTGCTAGATCCCCTGGAGTTGTGGTTTCTGGCAGTTGTGAAGCACCTGACATATACACTGGGAACAGCACTTAGGTCCTCTGGTGGAGGAACAAGGGCATTGATTTGCTGAGCCACCTCTGTAGGCTTGGAAGTTCCCACTTAGGACATTTTCTAAAACATACTAGTAAACAAGATATGATATGGATATGTTCCTAGTAGTCATTACATTTTGACCAAATTATGGCCTTACTCAACATAACTAGTTTTTTTTTGTTTTTATTTTTGTTTTGTTTTGTCTCAAAATGGCATCAATTGTTAACAACCAAATTTGCAGACAGAAAGCAGACTTCTTAGAACAGAGAAATCCACTAAGAGTTACATCACAGGCTCTGATGGCCAAGCTTCTCCAAGATTGCATTTGATTTTTATTTAAAGTTAAATACTAAAGTAATTAAGTATTTTGGGGGCACTTTCACTAACTAATGGGACCAAGCCCAACAAATACCTACTGTCTTTATCACAATTATTATAGACACTTTCTTTGTATTATTTCAAGGACTCCTTTCCAAGTTACTTATTTTCCAACATTGTCAACAGAATTTTGACTCTGTTCACTGCGATACGTCAAGTCCGGGGATGGATTTTAACTGGTAAAAGCACAGAATGACATTAGCTTTCCTCTCCTTCTCTGACTGATCTCTTGAGCTCATTTGGCCACTGAGAAATAAGAAGAAATCTACCAAGAAACTTCTAATAAAGGTATTCCTGTAGTAGAAGGAAAAAAATGATAAAATATTGGTTTAGGTCTGCTTCTTGTATTCTCATTGTTACCATGTAAGCAGCGAAGGCAAATGTACTGAGACCACAAAAGCAAAAGACTGAAAACCCATAATAGAGATGACTTTGGTGAGTCCACGCACAAGGCTACACACCTTCAGTTGTCTTCTCATAAGAGATAAAATTCCTATTGCTTCTGCTATTATTTAATGGTAATACAATACTGTAGATGAAAAAAAATCCTTACTGGTATAAGAGACAATTAGCATTCTCCATCTCTCAGGAAATCATAAAATGTATTTTGATAATCTTCAATGATATTGACTTCATAGTTATCAGAAGTAGATTTACTACATTTGACTAAACATGATCTCCTGGTTTCAGAGATTGTTGATAATATTGTGTTGTGACATATCTAACAGAATTTTAGCATTTGTTGTGTATTTTCTCTAGTTTGCTTTAAATATTTTACATTGCTATATAGAGTCAGATCTCCATGATATTGTATGCATTCTTCACTATTTCAGAAATCTTAAAATCTGCTTTTCTTCTAAGAGATTATGCTATTAATTCAGCATCCTCTTTATAGTCTTGTGTCCTCCTGCATAGGTTTGCAAGGATAAGAGGTGCTATCATTGGTGTTTACAAGAAATTCATACTTTAGGAGAACTATCTAGTGAAAGGGTTATAAGCACATGAAGGAGTGCAGAGTGCCATAGGAAAGCCATCAAAACACCAGACATTTCAAGACAGGATTTTAAAAATGTAAACAGAAGTATGATTTAAAGTTTTATTTTATTTCTATCACCCAGAACATGGCCAAGCTTAGAGACTCATCCATGCTGCCAAGAACACTGAACAGCAGGGCACAGTCAATTCAGGCTATATCTTGGGGAAATTTAACCAGATGATAATGAGCTTCTAATCTGTTTATTGTCTTTCTGTCTAACTGATAGAAAAAAAAATGATGGTGAATGAATTTTACTCACACTGCAAGGCATGTGAACACATACATTTGGGGGATTTTAGTGGAAGAAGTGGGTCTACTTGCTCTTTCCTCAGCTTTGATTATCAGTGCTGTACGTTACCCATTCTCATCATCATATCCTCTTTATTTCTTAAAACTTTCCCTAGAAACCATGGCACATGCAAATGTCTAAGGTTGAAACAACCTGCTTAATCCCCCTACCTCGAGCTGTACTTGAAATCGTATGAGATTTGTTCTGTGTCAGGAAGAGATTACTCTCTTGGGAGTAAACAGGCCAGATGCATTTCAGTTTCTCATCCATTTCCTCCAGGTCTTAGCAGACCATGAACCAGCTAGTGTTCTAGGCACTAAAGGTATAACAGCAAAACGACAAAATATTTCTTGTGAATACACTGTCATTTTTTCCTTAAAGGGAATTGATATGAGAATGATTTCAGACAGTAACTTTTACCAAATTAATTTGTGAAAACTAGAAGCCCTTGATGTTACACAAGGGCAATGTATACATTTCCAAGAATACAAACCAAATGAGACTCTATAGCATGTCATGGACATATGATGGCAGATGTTTAATTAACATTACATGTTATAACACTCTTGAAATATAATTGTAGGGAAACATAGTGAATGATTCCAAATGTTTTAGAAGGTACACTCATTACCTGGAGAATTTTCACAACTTACATGTTCACAATTTTAACACAGAAGCTAACAGTAATCTTTTGGAATTGTATTGCATCATACTCTTTTCCTTTTTTTAAAAAATTGAGCTTGGGGGTAAAGTACATGGGCAGTGCATCAAGGTAACAGTTTTCTGGGAATGGAATTAAAATTGAGTTACAGAAGAAACAGCAGTCCACTTTCACTTATAAATCTATTAAGGAAGAATGACATCTATGTTCATAATAACTTCCCCAAAGATTTCAGGTTAAGTATATCCAAAGTTATATAACATATATGGATCTAGACGCCACACTTCCTGATTTTTCTTTCATGTATTTCGTAAGTGGGCCTGTCTGTGTTATTTCTACTTGAAAACTAGAAAAGAGTAATTTTTTTTCAGAGAATGCAAAGGAATCAGTGGGACACTATGTGTAATAATGGATGGGCTTAATTAAGGAGAAAAACTAGAGCAGTCAGTCTAGTCAAAAGTGTCCCTATGGTTGACCCGGATTTCTCAGTAGTTTAAGAGCATGGCTGCTCTTCCAAAGGTCCTGGTTTCAATTGCCAGCACCCACATGGCAGCTCATAACTCCCTGTCACTCCAACCCTAATCTGTACTTTAAAATTCTCAGGACTGTTACAGTCATACATACAAGCAAACCATCAATGCACATAAAATAAACATAAATCTAAAAAAAAATTTCAGAAGAGTGATTTCCAGGACATCCAGGTGTACACAAAGAAACCTTCTCTTAAGAGAAACCCCATTCCCAAAACATTTTTGAAATAAAAAATGCTAGAGAGGTGGCTCAGCAGTTAAGCAATCTTATTCATCCATCACCGCAGTTCAACCATCAAGTGTTTGTGAAGCCTTCCTGGATATCCTTACCCAATTCTTACCACCTCTATATCCCTTCCACGGCTGGTTTTTCATACCTACAAGATGACTTTGTCATTTGATGTTTCAGCTGAGTTCCTTTTGCTGCAGGAGATTGGACTATGTTTACATTTGAGCAGGACTGTAGGTTCTGCACCTATGGACACTCACTTGTTCATTAGGACCAAAAGTGTGAAAAGTACACTGGGAAAAGGGAATAGGTTTCAATTTTGAGATATAAAAGTTAACATTTTAGTTTTAGTACTAAGTACTTTAAGATTGTAGATTTAAAGTAGATTATTCTCCTATTCCCACAAAGTACTCTTCAGTTCTCGACAAACTCTGCTCTTCTTGCCTTGAGACAGATCTACTCTCTTCAAAGGTCGCTTATAACAAATCTAGCTCATGTTAACCTCTCTTCCTTTCCTTTCTCCTTATGGTGCACCTCATACTTAATTAATCTATACCTATAGATTAATTAATTTATAGATTAAATAATCTATAACTGTATAATCAAGTATTTTCTTAAGGGTTTGTAAGCTCCTTCTCTCTCTAAATAAGGGCAGGATCCATGAAACACCTTGCTAAAGTTTAAGGAGATAAATTGTGTACATTTCCTATCAAACTTTCCGCAAGTTGGTCTACTAGATAAATAAAACAAATCTAAAGACTGGCTTCAAGACATGCTTGGATGTGGGCTGTAGGAAGACTTAGCTCAAGAGTAACTCAGACTTATTTTAAAGAACCCAAAAGAACATATTCTGTTCTAGTGTTCTGCTTACAGGACTTGAAAAAAAAAATCATTAAATTTGATCTACAGGCTAGTGTTGTAGCTCAATGGTAGAACACTTGCCTAGCACGTGTGAGGTCCTAGATGCAGTCTCCAGTACTATTAAGATAAAAGAATGCCTTACAAAGCTGATTAATTCTCCAACTGTTGGAAAGTATAGACAGATAGCTCCAGATTAACATTTATTAAATGCCCAGGGCTAGGAGTTCTGTTCTGTCTTATTCATGTTTTGGTTTTGGTACTTCTCACAATAACTTTATGAAATAGACACTGCCACACTCATTTTAAGATTTATTTTTATGCTGGGCAGTGGTGGTAAATGCTTTAATCCCAGCACTTGGGAGGCAAAGGCAGGCGGATTTTTGAGTTCAAGGCCAGCCTGGTCTACAGAGTGAGTTCTAGGAAAGTCAGAGCTATACAGAGAAAACCTGTCTTGAAGAACAAACAAACAAAATTTTACTATTTTTAATTCTGTATATTATGTTTTTTTGGGGGGGGTTGGGGTATGTGCACATGAGTACAGGTCCCCATGGAGCTCAGAGACATCAGATCCCCATAAAGCTGCTGGAGTTACAGGAGGTTGTGTGCCAACCCAACACAATTGCTGCCAATCAAACTTAGGTCCTCTGCAAGAACAGGACAAATTCTTAACCTGTGAGCCAACCCAATGTCATAGCCATTTTATAGGTAAAGAAAACAAAATACACAGTAGTTGGCAAACACTGTTAACGAATAGTGAAACTCAGTTCAGTTCTAGGTAGTTGTATCAAAAATTTAACAGTTAACGGTTACTACTTTTAATCTGGTCTAATCTGGCCAATATCTGAGTCACTGAAAGAGAGAAAATGCCTGTCAGTATGCAGCAATAACAAGGCAATTTTAACTTACTCTGGCTGAAACTTCCTTCACAGACATGTTATCCAGCACATCATTTTGTAATCTGAACTGTAAGGACACTTCCTGTTAATTTGAATGGGAACTTGAAGGATGGATTAAACATGAAAACAATGTTCCCATTTCTGAAAAGAAATATCAAACATCATTCATTTTATCTAACCATGTAGTTGATAATATTAAGTGCCAGTGGCTAGAATATTTTAAAACAAAGGAAGTTAGCTTTACTTTAATAATTTTTTTGTTTCAATAGCTAAAAGCATAATTCAGTTCTAATTTATGAAAGGGCATACTAAACTTAAGTTGCAGAATGCCCTTTCAGCACTGAGTTGTGATAAATAATAGCCAGATCATAGATACAAAAACACAATCATAATTACTCAAAATATTCTTGGATGCATTTTTCAATATCTGCAAGTTTGACAAAAATTTTACAGTATGATAAGTTCACATGATTTTTACTAGGCATATGGTTGTAACACAAATCTTAGAAAAATAAGGTCAAAATTAGGTATTAAATTTCTAATGTGAATTTTTATCAAGAAGTTATATATACTTTATTAGAACAATTACTTGCAACTGGAGCATAATATTTTAGAATATAAGTTTTAAAGAAGATCCTTATAGTCTCAGTTGCTTATCTGTTATGTTTGATACTTGTTTCCACTTGTCTAGTGCATTTCAATAAATAAATACATAAATAGATAAATAATATTAATCTCCTTAGTTCAACTAGAGATTTTTAACTTACAAAAAAAGAAAAGCACATTATTTTCTTTGACATAGGTATAACCTTTGGGCACTACAGTTGTTAGATAGACTTAATAAGAACAACAATAAAGAGTACATTTTTCCTTTATCATTACAGAAATTTCCATTTTTTTGAGGGCCAAGTCCCAAACTTGACTCTCAAGTTGAAGCAAGGAAATAACATTAACGGCACCCTGTTTTCCTCTCTGAACATTGAAACACAAACTTTACATGGAGGCTCTTTAGGTTCTGAACTTTAGGCTTGACCTGAATGGTGCTTTTCATAAAGTTCGACTATATTCTGCTCAGTTCATATGTGTATATGTACATTTATGTATGGTGTGTGTGTGTGTGTGTGTGTGTGTGTGTGTGTGTGTGTAAACGATTGCCTAACAGGTTCCAAATTAAGGCAAAGGAACTTTTCCTACTTTTGAAGCTGTAACCATGCCATTGACACTGAAAAGGACTAGCCTCCGGTGTCTGGGGTACCAGAGGTCTCAAGCTCTTTGAGCAAAGTTGTTTCTTGAAGCCTGGACACCATCTGGAGTCCTCACCGCTGGCCAACCCTTCCAGTCAGAACAAGGGAGCTCGGACCCAAGCCGACAAAACTTTAAAAGGCCCTATGGTTTTTGAAGCTCTGGTTGGCTTTTTTCCTTGGCGCCCGCGTTCTCTGGGCTCTCCACGTGTGCGCGCAAGCGTGCGCACAGGTCTACCCCTCTCCTCACCCGAGCGGCTCTCTCAGGCCAACAGACAGGAAGAGGAAGGGGCGAGACCCGGCGCTCCACAGGCTCTGCTCCTTTCCAGCGCCTGAGGGGGGCGGAAAAAAAAAAAAAAAAAAAAAGAGCGGCAGATGGAAGACGAGGAGGAAGACCGGGAAGGAGGAGAAGGGGGAGGAGGACGAGGAAGACGAGGAAGAGGAAGAGGAAGAGGAAGAGGGGAGGGGGAGGAGGAGGAGGAGGCAGAAGGGGAGGGGGAGGAGGAGGCAGAGGGGGAGGCAGAGGAGGAAGAGGAGGAGGACGAGGAGGAGGAGGAGGACGGGCGCAGGCGCGTCTGGAGCCGAGCCCGGGAGGGCAGGTGCAGCCCCGCAGCATCTCCGCTAGCCGTCGAGGCGCGTGCGCAAGCAGGGTCCCGGCCGAGGCGGCGCGGCCCCGCGGAGGTTTGAGTGACGGCTTAAGGGGAGGGGAGGCGGGGGGGGGGGG
>JADRCD010194460.1:0-25218 GCA_019843815.1 Montemys delectorum | reverse complement strand
TTTTTTTTTCCATGAACTGGTAAATAAGGCAGGCTGTCCACTGCCTAGCACCAGAGGTGGCAGCTGTACCGGCCAATGGCAGACTCAAGGATTCATTACCCTCCCAGGTAAAGATGAATTTCACTGGCTAATTATTTCAAAGTCCTCCTTTCAAAAGCAGGATTCCAATATTTTGTATTATAGACAAAACCAACATTTGTGGGGCCCAACACCCAGAATAACTAGAAATACAGGGTAAGGGCTAATGGCTTTAAAGGAGACCTCGCCACCAAGAAGCCCTACAAAGGAACCCTGAGCTCTGAAGGATGTCCTTTACTTACAGTTCCCCGTGCAAACTGCCCTCTGGGGAGGAAAGGGAGTGGGTGTTCATGGTTATTGCCTACTTGTATAACTGAAAACAGGCACAGAGAATCATAAAAATGACCTTCATCTAGCAATTTTATGTATTTTAATATTTAAAGACGTACCAAAGCCCATCCTGTAACTGTCCTCCAGTTCTTTGTCATTATGAAATGATCTCTGTGAGCACCTTTGAGGGGATAGGTGGAGTAGTCTTTTACTTAGACAGGGGGCTACATTCATAGAGCCTGGGGATTCCTTCTCCGTATTAATGACCTTCAGCCTTGGTTGTAATCTGTTCTACAAATTCTAGGGAAGGACGCAAGAAGACAGTGTCTGCCTCCTGCCCCAGTCTTTAGTCAGTTTTACAATTCTTATCTGCTTTCCTCCCCCCATTTGTTTTGTTTTGAGACAGGGTATCCTGTATCTCAGGCTATACTTGAGTTTACCATGAAGATGAAAATAACCTTGAACCTATGGTCTTCCTAATTCCACTTCTCTCCTGCTGGGATTACAGACGTGTGCCATCATGCCTGTAAGGTTCACGCACCAATAGGGATTGAACCCGGAGTTTCTTGCATTGTAAGGCAAGCATATTACCAGCTAAACTCTGCTTTTATGTTTACAGTAACATTGGTAACTGTGACTTTAGCTCTGCTACTAAATGAGGTAATGATGACAGCTGTTCCACTCCATGCTGATGGGGCTAAGTAAAAGTCTCTTGGAAAACTGAGTATTCAGAGCTAGGTGTGGTGGCGCACACCTTTAATCCCAGCACTTGGGAGGCAGAGGCAGGTGGATCTGAGTTTGAGACCAGCCTGATCTACAGAGTGATTTCCAGGACGGCCACAGTTTGGGGCCTTGAAAAAACCAAACCCCAAACCAACAAATAAACAAAAGAAAAATGAGTATTCAGGAACTTTTTCTTTCATTATAGGAACACAAGCTAATGTGATGAAGTGACCTGAATACAACATCAGTGTGACTCTAACATGTTTCATGGTAGAAGGAAATTCCAGGATGTGAGAGCACTTGATAGGGGACATTGGAGCTTAATCTGAAAGTCAGATATTTTAAAGGAAAGGCTTGTGAATCCTATGCATTGGTCTTTTGTGGAGGAAAAAAAAATCAAAAATTAAGTATCCAACCTTGGTGTGTAACAGATGTTTAATGAATGAACAATGTTAGTTGGGTCCCATTTGTACATATATCAAAGTTTCTATCAATGAACCTCTGGACACAGGACGGATTTTACAATACACTAAAGACTAAGCGAATATTGAAATTTAATGAGTATTTTGCATGAGTCTTACAATTTTCTATACTGGAAATTCAGTGGGTACTGCATTACTTTGAACAGGATCTTAGCTACACAGTTTCTCTACAGCAGAGATACTGAAAACCAGTAACATTTCTGAAATTCTGTTTCAAGTCGATATTTTCTCGATTGAAACAAAATGCAGCTTCACAAAAAGGGAAGCTCTACTTTTTGCAAGGACAAGGATAATGAGCACTGGTCAATAATTCACTTATTTACAGCGATATGACCCTGGGTTTATGAATATACAGTGACATGAAAACTAAGTCAGCCTTCAAGAGAAGACTGAACACAAGTTCTGAGCCCACACTTAGCACCTACCACAGACAGCTTCCAAGAGTTTCCCCATGAAGACCTGGAATGCGCGCCTCATTCAATACCCTGAGAAGACAGTTTTTTTTTCAGGCACAGAACACATTACCAGGTTCATTAATTAAACAGTGCGGGCGGAGCAGATGGATGCTACCTACGCTCCAATGACGCTAAATTGGGACAGAGGTCTGCAGTCCTTAATGAGACTCCATAAAATGAATGATTACATAGTGATCCCAAGTAAACAAACCAGGGAAGCTGGACAGCAGGCAACAAGTCCTGCAACATGGTAACAAGGAAACCAATGGTGGAAGCATCTAATATGCATACCTTTGAGGTCATTCGATGCCATACCAAGCTGGCCCAGAAAAGCAGAGGAGTCTACAGATGACAATGGACAAGAACATAAGAATGCCTGGCTGTAGAAATGAATGGTACAGAAACTGTTTTTTTTTGTCATATATGTGTTGTGTAACTGAGAAGGACACCCTCAAGTTCCCCTTTATCTTCAGAGACGAACATGCAAAATATATTTGCAAGGGAAGCTCTCCACAAGATGAGGGCATCAAGGTTAGTTTTAGTCATATTTTTCTTATCACTAATCTTTACTCTTTTTGCTATGTCCCTTCCTCTTTTTTGCCGTAGACTATGCTGCGCATGAACTCGTGTAGGAACGTTGAATGTATCCTACAGACTCATGGAAGAAGAACAGAAGGTTACTGGGATACTAAAAATTCCCGAAGACGTTGGCTGTTGTCTGGAACACACTACATACAATCTTTAGAATGACCTTCGAGGTTTTCCAGCTAAGACAGTACAATTCCAGTGAGCATCTGAAAACTTTGGAGTAACAAATGGTAATGACACACCCTACTGTACAGCTCAGGGAGTCCACAGTAGTTTATTGTGAGTCTCTGTCCTGTCACTACTTGTCGATATGGTTCCGTGGCCCCAGCGGCCTGTATGATGTAAGAAGTTCTTCTGTGACAGTTCCTTCTGCTCTGGCTCTCACTCTGGCATTACAACAGGCTTATGCTTCAAGGCCTTCACATCTGTTTTAGAAAGAGGCAGGGTACAAGCCAATTCAACACAGACAAATAAATGTCTGCAAAAACTTGGGAACCTCACTATAATGGAAACATGTTTTGGACACGTCATCATATTAATTACATGCTTCTCTTGGGCTAGCCTCTGGTGAGAAATATGCATTTAATGTTTCTACTGAATTTTAATTGGAAGCTACATAAATAAAGGTTGTGTTGTGTACATAATTTCAAATCAAGAACACTCCCTGTTCTACTTTTCCTTCATTCCGCTGTTCTATCTTCGTTCCATACAATTAGGGTTTAGAGCAGTGGTTCTCAACCTTCCTAATGCCATGACCCTTTTGTACAGCTTCTCATGCTGTGGTAACCCCCAACCATAAAATTATTTTGCTTCTACTTCCTAACTGTAATTTTGCTACTGTCATGAATCATAATGTAAACATCTGGTATGGGACTCCTGTGATAGGGTCATTTAACCCTTAAAGGGATTGTGACCCACAGGTTGAAAGTCTGGGTAACAGTCCTGAGCGAATATGCTAAAATTAAGAGGGATTTGTAAACCTTTATACCTTTTTGTTGTTGTTGGTTTTTTTTTTGGGGGGGGGGGAGGGGACAGGATTTCTCTGTGTAGCCCTGGCTGTCCTGAAACTCACTCTGTAGACCAGGATGGCCTTGAACTCAGAAATCCGCCTGCCTAAGCCTCCCCCAAGTGCTGGGATTAAAGGCATGCACCACCACTGCCAGGCTAAACCTTTATACCTTTAATGGCCTTCTGTTTTGCCTGGGGACGGGTAAGGAAGAGTACTGGGTCTTAAGAGCCAAGCTGCCCGGGTGTTCAGCCTAACGCTACTGCTGAGGGACCAGGCCAAGTTCTGCTTGCTACACCTTCAGTCTCCCCATTTGCAAAGTAAAGGCTAACATAACACATTCTGTAGGGCTGTCTAAGAGTGTGAATTATGGTCTGGTGGCCCTCATCTTCTGTATGTGGTTGAAGAGGCTACATTTTTGCACATTATCCATCCATGCCAAGTGACTTTTGGAGCTAAGCCTGACTCTGGGTCCACAGGCTGGTTAGATAGCATTTTATCCATCATATGTCAACACCAAGTACCAGCTGCTGTTTCTACTTCTGTTCTTCACAAATTGTTTGATTCTTCTGGTCCATTTTGTCTCACTTCATAAGAGTGACTAGAAACAGGATAAAATCAAGTGCCCATGGTAGTAACAGCTACAGCTCTCAACTCAGAAATTTCCAGCAAAACTAGATATTCTTACACATATTAAAAATGGGAATCTTAAGTGCTTAGTTAAATTTTTGTCTCACCAAATACACCAGCTCATTTCCAATGACAAAAGGCAAGGATATTAGGATGCCTTTGGAAAACAAACAAGTGCCAGGATCTAAGACTTGGGGCAGACTCAGGAACCTGCAGTGTTTTTGTTTCATTTTCTAAAATTGAATAACCATTCCCATGAAGCTGAGCATACTTTTCAACTTGGATCTATAGATCAAAATAAAACCACTTCAAAAATGGAACACAAATGAAATATAATTATCAACAATACCAGTCTCTATCTTCTTTCCCACAACAAGATAAACTTTTTTTTTTATAATTTGTAAATTGTAATTTTTTTTTTATAATTCTGTATTACTTTATAGGCTGAAGTTCCTTTAAGGAACTTCAGTCCATTTGCCAAATTCAAACAGCAAACGAACCCTTGTAGCAGACTGTGACTAAGAAACACAGTCAGAAACGGTGTTGGAGATTCTCCACTCTAAAATGCTTAAATAAAATGTTCAATAAGGGATCGTTTATAAAAACAGCCAATATTTTGACCATTAAAAAGGAAGGCTAACTGTATAAATGTGAACAATCTCTTTTCATACACAAAAAACTTCTATTAAATTTACGTATACATGTACATAAATGGCCCCCAAAACACCGAATTCTGAGCATTCTCTTACAACTTTATAAAACTATGGTATGAGCAGCCTAGAGTGACTGACAAGTAGGTCACTGTGTCACCAGGAGGGCAGTGTCATCATGGAATGAAGGAAGAGTGAGCATGTGGGTAGGCATCAGGTGCTCCGGCACTTCCACGTCATGCTTCTGATCCTCTTCTCCTTCTGTCTCTCCCCTTTGCTGCTACTGGAGATTGAACTGGGAGCCTTGTACACATTACTGTGTTCTCTGCCATTGAATTCTATCCCAGACTAATTTTGTGTGTATGTGGGTGAAAGCCTATCAAACTGTTACATTCTTCCAATACGAGGAAGGAATTCAAAAATTAAAGCTTACAACCCCCCCCCCCCCCCCCGCCACCTCACTGGACAGGAAATATTTTTTAATAGAAATTTTAAACAACCTCACCAAATGTAAGCAAGCTTTTAGTAAGCAGACCACGTTTCATATAGCACCTCAAAAAACATCTTTCTGGAGCCCCCCAAGACTTTTTAGCTTGAGGGGTTAAAAGTGTGGGTGTGGAAGTCAGCTTTTGTTTGAGAAATTAGCAATGCTATGAGTCACCCTGTATTAGCAGCAGAGGAGTTTTGCATCTTGTACGAATCCAGACACCATATGCCATGCGAAGGCCTATTACTTTATTCGGTGCCACCGCTGACAGGCAGCCACGTGGGTATCCCCAGTGGAAGGGCTGTCTCCTCCCGGCGGCGAGGACAGGAACCCAGTGAGCTGAACACATCCGACATTGTACAGAGCAGCAGGAACAGCTGGTAAGCTAGCAAGCAGCAAGGGCTAGCTAGGAGCGCCGATGCTAATGAGCCTGGCGACAATGCAGGCCTTCAGAGGAGCCAGTCCAATGTCTATGTGTTCTCACAAAGCCTCAAGAGGAGAATCTGCTCGTTCATGCCTTCAGTCTCATTAAAACACATACTGGTGCTAGCAGTCTATCAAAAGCTGCTGAAACTTACAAGTTATAAATCTCCCCAACAGTTTCAACATGTTTTAAAAAGTGGAACTGAACTGTGTAAAGAAGCCCACGGGTCTTTCTGGGTAGCAGGGACATTTTAAGAGGCAATGGTGAACAGCAGATTAGCAGTACAAGCAGAGCAGCGGCTGCTGGGTTCAGGTCCCAGCTCCCACACTCACAGAACTAACTGTGTGGCCTCGAGCAGATTATCTAACCTGTGTTCTGCTTGTATGTCTTATCAGATGATACAATCCTACATTTATATAATGTGTTCCTAGCATATGGGAAGGACCCATGGACTGAATACACAGGTAAAATTCTTAGTGCCTGGACTGAGCAGAAGTTGGTGAACCTAAGTAAACTGATGTCTATTCCTGGGGACTGGTGCATGGAGCACTAAGAGGCTTGACCTCCTGGCCTCCTTTTTGTCCCACCCATAACATAAGCCAGCAGACATCTCCTGAGGGAAAGGTTTAAGTGCAGGGAGGGAGATCAGGGTGTAGGGAGTTGTGGGGGCTCTAGGCATTCCAGGCAGGGTTGCTAGCGGCCATGGGTTGAGTGGGCCTCCTAGAAACATCTGGGGTTCCCTGATTGCTAAGATCGGTGATGGTTCTGGGTCTAACGGAGGCTCTTTGCTGAAGTGTTCGCTTCTGAACAGTCTTGCCTCTCTGAGGACTTGTGACTCCTGTTCATTCTTCTAGGCCAGACCAGGGACCTGGGACACTGCTCTGAGTTCTGAGCTGAACCTGCTGTTGTAGCCGTTAAGAAACTGTACTGCTGTTTGATCTAACAGGCTGTCTTCTGACAATACCCCTTGAAGACTACAGCCATGTCTTCCGTATGCTTGCCCTCAGCAATAGCAAGGGTCTGGCAGACAGCAAAGACCAATGGATATCTTGTTGAATGTACAAAACAACAACAACAACAACAACAACCAAACCAAACCAAAACAAAACTAATAAACATAAAGACCACAGTCCTGCTTCTAACCTCTCCTGTTCAGAAGTAGCACCTGGGAATGAGACTGGGAAGACAGGATCTGCTGGTCATCTTTTTGCCAATACAGTATTATAAGCATATAAAGAAACATAGCTGTGCCGGGCGGTGATGGTGCACGCCTTTAGTCCCAGCACTTGGGAGGCGGAGGCAGGCGGATTTCTGGGTTCGAGGCCAGCCTGGTCTACAGAGTGAGTTCCAGGACAGCCAGGGCTACACAGAGAAACCCTGTTTTGAAAAGACAAAACAAAACAAAACAAAAAACAAAAACAAAAACAAAAAACAAAACAAAGCAATAACAACAAAAAAGGGGTAGATTCCACTGTCCAGGACACAGTGACAATTAGTCGAGTCAGAGAGAGAATGTTGGCACATTTGTCTGTCTTGTTCACACATGTATGCTTGAACAAGCATGCATACAGTCCAGACAGAACCCTTCCTCCTCGTATTAAGTTCCAGAGGAATGGTGTTCTGTGGCAGGGCTGAGCAGAACCACCCGTCACGGATGGAATGTGTCCCTAGTGAGGGTGCTATGAATCTCTGCCATGGAGCTGCCACTTCCACACTCTGTGTAATGCCACCTAAGTGCTCTGCCTCACATGACTGGCTGCAGGCTGCTGAAGATTAGAGCCATCGATCGCTCCCTGCAGAAGACTCTCACTGTGCAAAAGGAAAGTAAGCAGTGGAGACAAACAGCTCAAGTATTGATCTGCTCTGGTGGGGGGTTGCACTTCCAAATGAAAATCAGCACTCCTTCGAAGCACCTACGAGGGTTACTGTAATATGCATGGGGACATGACAAAGATGGTGTGTGGGGCCAAACACTGCTGCCCTCTCTCCTGTCAGTAGGTCACAGACCTCTTAGAGGAGCCAAGCTGCCATATGAAACCTTTAGCTTTTAAAAAATGCTTGGCAATATTCTATATGGGTATTCTCCACAGCAGTGCTGAAAGACTGTTGCCAAAGGTCAACCTAAATGCAGAAGAGAGCAATGTAGATGCATTTGAAGGACATTGTTCCAATGACCAAGCATCACCCAAAACTAGAAGTCTGGCTCTCACTACCCAAGACATAAACCTTTCACCTATAGAAGAAGATCACTCATCTAACTTAAAGGCCAACATTTAAAGACTGGCTCCCACACCATTCATTCTCCTTAAGGAAAATGCAGCAATGTAAACTATATGGCTTCCAGTAGTTCTTTTTTTTTTTTTTTTTTTTTTTTAAACTTCTTCAAGCATAAAAACATAAATTCATCTAAAAAGACAATGACATTCTGAAGTATACCAAAACTCATGATTCTTGAAAGCTATGTGAAATGAACTATAGGATGGGAACAGATTAAACTGGGAAAGTGGGGTCAGGGAGATGGATCAGTGAGTAAAGGTGCCTGCTGCCAAGCCAAAGACCTGAATCTGATCCCTAGAAATCACATGGTAGAAGGAGAGAACTGACTTCTACAAGTGAGCTGTCCTCTGACCTTCACATATGTGGCATAACCCACACGCTACCCCTTCACATCAATTCATAAATAAAAATGTAATAAAACTTCAAAGTGAGAAAGTAAGAAATCTATACAAAACTCAGAAGGCCCCTTTATATGTGTTTCTGTGGAGATAGAAGCAAACTGAACTGTATTGCTTTTATGAGTATCCTTTGGATTAAGGTTATTATTTAAAATCAGTTCTCTCCTCTTGGTAAGTCATTTTCTTTTAGGCAGTCAACACATATTGTGGTACAATTAAACAAACAGCACTAGAATACTTTCCCCTCAGAATTCCTTAAGGTGTTTGCATTTTTATTTCCATCCAACTAAGAACACTGAGTACTGCTATTCTGGATGCTACTTTCCCTCACCTCAGCAGTAGCCAATAATTCTGAGTTGTCCAATGTGAGACTGCAAAACCTTATGCCTTCTGTTTGAGACTCTTGAAACCCCCAATAGCCAGGCAGAAGCTAGACTGAGGTGAGAAGATCCAAGCTGGCTACAGGAAGGGCTGGAGGCAAGGGACACTAGGGCAGTTCCTAGCTGTTCCCACTACACAGGTTATCAGCCACGACAGACCTGGCAGGACCCAAACCTGAGCCTAGGACACCCATAGAACTTACAAAGCCACCTTCTTCCATTTCTCCTTGAAATCCCTCTGCCAGAATCCTTAGACTGTCTAGGAAATCCTTGGGCTCTTATGAGAAAAGACTATTGTACTAATGTTTATCTTTTTATTTAAATTTAGGAAAGTAAATTACACTTTACCGACATTTTAATTCACAGCCTTACTGGATGTTTCTTGCTCAGTCATTCCTGAGCCTGTCCCAGGACAGACTGAACGATACCAACAGCAAACCTTCATTCATTTTCTGGACGCATGCTGGATTGTTGGGGTTTCCATGAGTCTCTTACTGAGGTTCTGAATTTCATAACCTCATAAACAGAATCATTACAATCCATTGGCCCAAGGCAAGATGTGCCTGACAGACCATGGTAGTCTTTTCTGTCATGAGTTCTGTACTTTATCTCACAGTAAAGTTCTTGTAAAAGTCATCAAACAGAAAGACGAATTACCAGTTTTTCATTTCCCTTTTTAGAACAGGAAATGTTGTGGAGTTGGTGGCCTTTTCTGCTATGGCAGAGGGCTGACTTCATTTACTCATCTAACAAGCATTTCCTGAACAAATATTTATCCTGCGGCAGGTGCTGAGGCTGCATCCAGGGCTGGGACTCTCCTGGAAGACACATGTATTATCTGTACCCTGAGCTGCCCTTGTTTTAGCAATTTTCTAAATATTTTTACCATCACCTTTAAAGATGCCAGTCAACGAAAAAGTCAGACAAGACTCTCTGTCTCCCTACAGTGAGGACAACACAGGTAAAAGGAATAAGTGAATTCTATAGTAAATTAGATGGTGACAAGGTCATGCAGGAAGATCACAGGCAGTGCTAGAGATGTGTGTACATGTAGAGATGTGTGTAGGTGTGAGCACGCTTTATATGGAAGGAAGGGGAGAGCTCAGAGTGGCAGAGAATGAGTCCTGTGGACAGGGGGAGCGTGGGGAGCTCTCTAGGCACAGCACAAAGAGCACAGGCCTTCCCTGTAGGGCTCTGACTAATCTTGGCAGTATGAACATGGCAGTGTCTGCGCATTTGTCCAAGCTGCTGTGCTGAGAAGGCCAGAGGAGGCCGGAAATGAAGTGAGGTGGCTCTGGCTGGCAATAATCCTTTAGCTGACCTTAAGAGGAAAAATTGCTATTGCATTATAAAGGAAGGGGCATTTTAACTTCTTAGGAGTAGCTGCATATAAATGCAACATGCAAAGAGAAGAGAAGACCTGGAAGGAAACATGGGAAAACATAGCCTTTGATATGGGAATTAACTTGTGTTTTCACAAAGCTCTAATCTCTGCAATATCCAAACAAACCATAAACAGAATTTTGTAGGCTAGTTCTAACCTCCCCAAATAAAGAGGTTAGTACACTTTGAATATGCTCAAATATATCAGTGTAGGGTTGGGAGAGGTCAGTGGTACATGGCTTTCCCAGCATGCCTAAGGTCCCAGGTTCAAGCCTCAGAAACACACACACAGACACACACACACAGACACACACACACACACACAGACACACACACACAGACACACACACACACAGACACACACACACAGACACACACACACACAGACACACACAGATACACACACACACACACCCACACACACCCACACACACCCACACACACCAAGAAGCTTGCACAGCATTAAGGAAGATGGAAGCCTCTAGCCAAATATTCTCAGGGATCTCTATAGAATAGATGGCAGGAATAAACACTGAACATGAGCTGTTGGGGCTTATGGGCTAAGACTCTAATATTCCCCAGCCCATGGATGACTCTACAAAGTTTTGTTTTTATACTATCAACAAACAAACAAACAGAGTCAAAATAAGTCAAGCCTGGAGAGACTTCCTGATTCACAGAACTATTAAGCAAAAGTGTTAAAAATAATATGTCTATTTAATCCCATTGCATTACGATATTCTTAGTAAAAGTAGGATAATTTTATGCTATAAAACACTTTTAAGTTCTTTACTCTTTATCACATTCTTCCTAAATGAACCTAGGCTTCTGAAGCAGTCAGTGGGTCCAAGCGGTGCCCTAGCTTACTGAGGCGAGGACTGATAGTCTAATTTCCATTCCTTCCTCTGAACAGAGACAAGAGGTGCAACTTTAAGTCCACCCTGATATGCTGTCCTCCCAGTCCAAGCCCACCAAAATTCCTCCAGGCTAGATGCACTTAAATAAGGAATTGTGATGAGTGTCTGAATATATTTTTGAAAAATAAACTCAACAAAACCTTGTGAAATGTCTAGCCTAATGAGACTTGCAAAAACAAACAGATGAAGAGCCTACTGAGAGACACACTTAGGTGGAGCCATTCTTCTCTAGTGGAGCTCCCTCCATCCTCTCACTCCTGGTTTGTAGTTTGTGTATGAAAGACCTAGAAGAACCACTGGATGCTGACTAAGGCCTTTCCTACATCCCAGAATAAGCCCTAGAGGTGAGGAAGGCCCCACAAGAACAAGGCCACTCATCTCCTCAATCTACAGTAATGCCAGGCCCACAGACGTGTGTTGGAGGAGAAAGACAGAAGCAAACTCCCAAAGCTTCCATGGCATGCAGGGCAGAACCTGGGAACAAAGGTATTCTGGAAGCCAGAAGGGCACAACTACTTCACATCACAGAGAATGAGCTGGTTGCCCCTGCAACCCAGCATGTGTCTGCTCACTTGTTCATTCCCTTACCTGTTTATATGATGTGTACACTTTATCAAGCTTTTTCCTTCCTCTAGGGTGAGGATAGAGTCACAAATAGTGACAGGTAGGTTTGTCCTCTGCAGTTGATGTACTCATGGGAGAAAGACACAACAATTAAATGACAAGAACTAAGAAAAAAATGAGGTAACACTGCTCAAGGAACAGAGCTTAGTATTTAGAACACTTTGTAATAAACAGTCTCTGGTTTTAAACAGAGACTAAGGAAACGGAAGGAGCTATGAAGATGCTAGGAGGGATGGGGCATACAGAGTTCTAGGGCAGAGAACGTAGTTCTCAAGGTTGCCATGTTAGTAGACTATTAGAAAGGTTCTGGATTTTTCTGTAATATGGAGGGTTTTGAGCTAGATGTTTTGATTTCTGCCTGATGGAAATTTTCAACTTTCTGGAAAGATCTGCAAGAATAACAGAAGTAGTAAAACTAGGAGGAGGCTGTGCACCAGTCTAGCACATGAAAAGACTGGGCTGGGGCCAATGTGGGCCAAGGAGGAAGAAGCTGCAGTTCAGTTACATTTTAAGGATAAGCTTTTTGCATATATTTCATTCTGTAATAGTTAGCAATAATCTGTCTGGGGGATTATTTTCCTCATTTTACAAATAAGGAAATAGGTAGAGGTAAAATACTTGTTCAAAACTGAAGAACTAGTTACCAGTCTAAAACTGAAACCCAATTTCAGTCTGAGGCCAGCTCTGATATATGCCTGAAAAATGTGGATACTATAACAAAGACACTGAAATGTGTCTAGCATCTGTAGGAAGACGAGTGCTGTGGAAGGAAGGTGGTACTCTGCACTCTGTCCTTCTAGGATTCTCACTGAGAATGAGCACTTGACCACAAGAGGAATTTGGGTACAGCTCAGTGGTGAGAATGAGTATAGTTAGCATGCATGTAGAATGTGGGGTTTATCTCCAGCAATGCAAAAGGAACCCCCAAACCTGCCCAAGCACTCGGATCCAATATGACACTGCAGAACGTGAGATGTAGGCACAGTACTTCATGTCTGTTTTCAAATAAATGAAAATGTACTATTCTAGTGTGCTATGGCCAGTGATACAGTAAGTCCATCTGCAGGTTCAGCTCTCTCTGCCTCTCTGCCTTTCTCTCTTCCTCTCCCTCTCCCCCACCTCCCTCCCTCCCCCCTCCTCTCTTTCACACACATACACACACACACACACACACACACACACACACACACACACCTAGGATGGTTCTGGAGCTCTAAGTCTACATGACCTTATTTAACCTTTCTGACCCAAGCATTGACCACAGGGCATAAGATTCCAGAAGCTTACCTCCAACGTACTTAAGTGAAATCCTGAGGGCTGACAACCCGCAGCAAAGAGAGCAGTAGGAAATGCTTCCCTCATCTAAACTCAGGCACAAACCACATCTCCGACAAAAGTCTAGCGCCCAACTCAGGATGACTCTCTTCTAACCAGATTAATTTAAAGTCTCTCGTCTTTTCGTGTATGTAGATGTCACGATATCTATTTATCCTGGTGGGCATAAATTCTGTTTTCCAAATTAACAAGCACATAATAGTTGAAAGCTCTCTAAAGATGCAAAAGATTTTATAAACATGCTAAACAAATTTTACTTTTCCTCTGATAGCCATAGCAACCTCAGTTTCTTGGGACGTATACATTTATTTTTCCTGACTTCAATTCATTTAATTCTAAATGTGTTTAAAAAAAAAACAACCCACATATCCTATTTATTTTCTCATAGCCAAGCTCAACACTCAGTGGGAGAATATAATGTGATGACAGTTTCCATCTTCTTTGGGGAGAGAGTTATGAGTCTTGGGTGTGAAAGGCACAGCACAATGGCGAGTGGTGGCAGCTCCCCCATCGGCTCTCCGCCTTCTTTAAAGTCCACAGAGGATGGCAGTTTGGATGGAAACCCCAAAATCTATTCTGTCCATCTGTTTTATTATTCTTAGAACAACTGTCAAAAGTTGCCCAGGGATCAAGTTGCAAACGTACTAATTTGCCTTTGAAAAGTGGGCCCTGGGGGAATTCTGGAACTCTGCTTATAAATTCAGAATCCCCTCAGCCAGCCAGCCTGCCCTACCCTTTGTGGAGGTATGAGACTTTGCACTTCCAGGCATACATCTGCCTCAAGACTGGGATGCCCTGATAGACTTACATCCCACTTCATAGGCAAATGAAGGGGAACCACAGGGACTTGGCATCTTAAGGGCTGGCTAGTTCCCTGACAAGCAGACTGAGTTTTTTTTAGGAGGCAGCCCCTTCATTGATCATGGGTGGATGAAAGACCAAAGCTTTGTACTGGATGCTTAAAGGCGTGAACGTGGCAAAGGGATACCAGTTCTGTACTCTTTTATATCCTTGGACCAAACAGGAGATAGGAGCCTAAAATGAAACATTGAAGAAATAAGCTGAAGATAAAAAACTATCAGCCACTGAAAGTGGTGCCATTTGTTTTTGTGGCTATGGTGAAACAATAAGAAAAAGATTGTCAGGATAGACAGACTGTCAGATTTGGTCTTGTCATTACAAGGCATACCTAGAGCATGCTATGCTAAAACATTGGGGCATTTAGGCAGCATGCTACTCTGCTCAAAACTAAAGCAGCTGCCCCTTTCTTAAACTGGCTTGTTTAAGGCATGGGCAAACACAATATACAGATGGAAGGGCATGTGGGCTCACTGGATGTAGGAAGATGAGGGAGCAGGGGCCAGCACTGATCCTCCTAGTGACCAGCCTTCTCCACTAGGTCCCAGTGGTCTCTAGCAAAAGGCTTTCAATACATAGGACCACAGAATCATACCTGAAAAACAAGACGTTTTAGAGTTTTGAGTTTCTCAGTACTAGAGAAAACTAAAAAAGAGGTCCCTTCAAGGCTCACATGATGGCATTTGGATTGTACTCATTCAGTTTTGATTAAAAAATTTCCTTGAGCATGTTGCAAATGACTGCGGCAGGAAACCTGCTGGGAGCCCACTGCAGACGCACAGAAGGGATCACCAGTTGGACCTGCTGCTTTGTCCTCCTTTGGCTTTGCACAATCTCTTATTATAATAAGGCATGTATTATCCTTTTTAGAGATTTGAATAACAGAAAGTCTCACTTTCAAAATACTGCTTATAATCCCAGAGTCTACAATGTTTTCTGTTGATGTGGGGCTTTTCAAAATGGGATAGATAATTAGTAAACTGAAATTTGATTAATGTTGGATTAAGAGGTTCTGATGCTTCTCTGCAATGTGTTATTTCCGTCTGTGGTCACTGGAAGAGACTATCTCTAGGAAACCTGTTCCCTCTGTTTTCCAGAAGAGATGAACTTCAAATCTTGTCTTTTAAATAAAGAAAATTCACTCTGAACAAGTCAGATTTTTTTCTTTCTTTTTTTCTCCCTATTTTTAAAATTTTTCTTTGTCACTCTGAAGTTGGAGCTCATGAACAAATCAAGAAAGCATGAAATAAAACAGAAATACAACAAGTCTTGCTCAAAATTGCTCAGGGTGAGTCCTTCCTGCTTATGGTGGGTAACTTGGTATAGAGAGAGGTTTTGACAGCCTCTGCTTCCCATAGGCTCCATTTTGGGAAAGGAAAGAACTCTGGAAACAGAAGGTCTGCCTGGTCTGGTATGGATTTAGTCATTGAAGTAACCGTTTAAATAATATTCCATGGAAAAACTTAACTATAGTACTTTGTGCTTTCAAACATCAGGGTGGGGCCTGTAAGTTTGCTGGAGTTATCTAAAGCTAGACAGATGATGACCATTTTCATGATCAGTGGCCAGAATATTTTTCCCCGTGTTAAAGTTCATGTTGTTCCTCTACTGCTGAAAAGTGTGGAAGAATTAGGAATGATGGCTCTCTTTGAAGCCCTGTCATTCCCACGTAACTGTAAATTCGAAGACTCTTGTCACTTATGGAATGACCTTTTGCTCTTTGAATATTTAGACATCAATAAATGCCAAATGCCTAGAAATGCTCACAGCACCATGAGGAAGGTAAGCAGGGTCGGTAAACACTCTCTCACATGCCTTTGGCATGACAACCATTTCCACTTTTCTAACAGCTTTCTAATAGCAAAATGTATTTAGGAACAACAGTGGAATTTATGTCATCATGACCAAATGATTACGGAGCAAACCAGAGATTCTTCTGGGGCCCAGCAGGTTTCTGGTCCCTATGGAAACAAAACCTCAGACATTGTCCTCCACTCAGCTGGAGGACAAGGCCGGGAGGCTTTTGTGCTCAGTGAGATTTCTTCCACAACCTTCCCACAACAGACCCTAGCGCTTCCTCCCAACTCCTTTCTAATTGAGATGCAAATGCACTTCTCTGGCTGATTACACTTCCCTTAAAGCAATGGACTGACGAATGCAGCTGGAACCAGAGTGCGCAGATTCTCCAACAAGTGATTTCAGCTGTCAGTATTTGCCTGCTTGTCCTAGACCAGTCTACTGCCTACTGGTCTTAGAACTTCCTTTGGGCATTGCAGGCGTTTTTATTTATGTGCGTAAAATTTACACACATTAATAGTTTTTTGTTTTTAAAAATAAAACAAAACACCCTGCCTCAGCAACCTACTTAACTGGGTTTGTCTTTCCCTCCTTCCTGAAGGTGTAAGCTGTGGTGGCCACAGTAGGTCTCTCCTTGTAAGTTTTCAGACTTTAAGCATCTTTTAGCTCAATCCTTATTAGATACTCATGACTCTATGAAAACTGATTGCTGAATAGTCTTTTATGTTTCACATTGCTCAAGAGTCTATTAATTTCAAAATATAAAGTCCTTCAATAACTTTTAGGGGAGATATCTGAAACCTATCAATTAATCATGTACAAGGACTGAACCTAGGACTTTAAGAAAGAACTCTACCACTGTGTTGGCTTGTCTTATGTTAACTTGACAAAAACTATAGTTATCTGAAGGGTGGGAATCTCAATTGGGACAGCTTCCTCCATAAGATTTAGCTGTAAGCCATTCTCTTTAACTAGTGATTGACGGGGAGGGACCAGCCCATTGTGAGTGGTCCCATCCTTAGGCTGGTAGTTCTGGGTTTTGTAAGAAAGCAGGATAGCAAGTCATTAGGAGCAAGCCAGTAAGTAGCATCCCTCCATGGCTTCTGCAGCAGCTCCTGCCTCCAGGTTCCTGCCCTGTGTGAGTTCTTGTGCTGACTTCCTTAGATGATGAACATGGATATGGAAATCTAATCCAAATAAACTCCTCCCTCTCCCACCTACTTTTTGGTAGAGGTGTTTCATTGCAGCAATAAACCCTCAGTAAGACAACCCAGCTATAAAATTGTTTTGAACACAATAAAAGGAAACATGTATTAACATAATCATCCAATAAAAGAAAATTTCATATAATATCTAGTTTTTCAAGAAGTTTTCCAACTTTTCAAAAGCCCCTTTATGTTTTTCAAATGTGCTTCTATGGCCAGCTCCTCCTACCGGGCACCAGGCATTGCAGGTGCTTTGAGTGTTTAGGGCAGAGCTGAAATGAAAAAGCAGGGCTTACAAGGTATACACATATACAGATGAACACATAGGCTGTATGTGGACTCACTTTTCACTGGAGACGATGAATACTCCTAACTCTGGAAAAAATGCAGTGCTATAGGTTTTTTTTTTTTTAATTTTTTAATACTGTTTCTCAAAATGAGTTTATCAAATGAATGTCTTGTTTCCTTCAATGCCCTGCCTCCAGCCCCACCACCTTTACACCCAGACGCATAATGTACCAGGATGCAACAGGGAGAGTGACAGTAAGAAGAAAACAAAGCCCACTCTGGGAACTTCACAGTACAGCTCGGAGCTGCATACTCAACGCAGACTATTAGAATGCTTAGTGTTCTTGAGATTAGGTCTTTTAACTGTCACTGCACACCAAGAATAGCCAAATGGTTACTCTGTCCTCATGAAAACTTTCCCTGCAACCAGGTGCTTTCTACAGGCTCCATTTCTGGGCAGCTCTGACCTACGAAGTAGACTGTCACCATACGGCAGGGGTTCTCTACAAGCCATTGAAGGAGACACCTCCTACCCTTTATTTTAGTATTTACTAGGTAAAAAGTAAATATTCCTGACATGTAACTCCCAGCTGAGATCCTTGGGTCTTCATACCTGAGGTGTGGAACCCCTTATTTACAGGGATCAGGATGGTGGCACCACTTACTGGGCTTCTAGCCGAACAGGGTCCTGCTTTACTGTTGGCACTGGAACTCACCGTGAGGAACCATGATGGTGGTGCTGGCACTGGGTCTCATGAGATGGGGACTAGGGTGGCTACAAGGACAGGGGCCGTGTGAAGAGATTGGGTACTACCAGCTGAAGGGGAGGGAGATCTAATAGGCTCAGATTTTCTTATTCTTCAGGAGAATTTTTTTTTTTTAACCTACATTTTGGGTGAATGAGAGGATAGTTCAGCAGTAAAGAGTGCTTGCTGCACATTCATGATGAGCAGAGTTCATATCTTAGCACTTGATACAAGCCAGGCATCCCACAATGCCTAGTACCCCAATTCTGAGGGATCTAATACCCCCTGTTAGCCTTTAAGAGAGCAGAGTTACTCGCACATATGCATATTTACTCACACAGACACATGCATACACACATAACTAAGTTAATCTTTAAGTGAGAAGACAGTTCTATGGTTAAAAGTACACCCTGCTTTTACAGAGGACCTTGGTTTGGTTCCCGGTACTAACACGAGGACTCACTACAGACATAACTCCATGCCTCCTTCTGACCTCTGCAGGCTCCTGGTACACATACGTGCATACAGTCAAAACACCCATACACACAAAACAGAGTTCTCAACCTTCCTAATGCTGAGACCCTTTTAGTACAGTTCCTCATGTAGCGGTGACGTTATATTTTTGCTGATGCTTCATAACTATAATTTTGCTACTGTTACAAATCAAAATGAAAACATCTGTGTTTTCCAATGGTCTTTGATGACCCCTGTGAAAGCGTTGTCCCATCCTTTAAAGGAATCATGACCATAGCTTGAGAGCCACTGACACAAAATACTCTTTAAAAAAAAAAAAAATCTACATTAAAAAAATGCAGTCTCCCTGTTTTTCACTGCGATGACAATCTTCAGTTTTGTGTTTTGGTAACACAGGGAGGCCAAGTGCAGTTCAAACAAAGCCCATCTGTAGGCTGGATTCAGTATGCAGGCAGCTGGTTTGCCAGTTCTGGGTTCTGGCTGTTTGCATGACACTGAGCTAAAGCTGCTGGCTTGGTGGCTGCCTCTACCCACTGGTGGCTCTGCAGACCAGTCCATTTATAACCTCCCAGGTCCTCGAGATGATGCCTTCTTGGTTTTAACAGCTTCCAGATGCTAAGGCTGCATAATGATCATACTTTATCTAGGCTGGTTCTGAGATGAGAGGCCCTTCTTTCAATGTGACCCCCAGAGTGGCACCTCACCTTCTGGATAATAATACTTGAGGCTGTAGGAGCAGGGACAGTACCCTAGCTCTGCTGAGTGGATCTTGTGCTTTTCTGCACCATGTCTTAGAAATGATACATGTCACCTTTTCATCTCTTATCTCATATCTGTGGTCACTCCCTATCTCCAGTGCTGTTCAGGATGACTCCTATCAAATCACCATATTGCCCCCATCCTGCCCTGACACAGTTGGTCACCCAACTTAGGTCCATGCCACCCCTTTCCAGTCTTGCTCTTTGGGTCCAAGGTAACATCTGCTGAGACAACCCTGACTTCTGACCTTGCCTGAGATTACCTAACCCATTCATGAGTGATAGTTCTAGAACTCTGCTAAGTCATTAATAAAACTGTTAGGTGGAAGATGAGTAGGGAGATGTAAAGAGACCAGCGCAGTGTAGTTTCAGGATTAAACACAGCAGCTCTGGCCAGAGTGATGTCATCCATCTCTCAGGGTCCCAGAGTTCTCACTTATATTTTCTGGGTGATCAAGATGTTTTGTCAAAGTTAAGATTTGTATTTGAAAGCTTCCAAGCTCTGAAAAAAAATGTGTTTGTGACACTCTTACTCTTTAAGATAATGCTATTTTCTGAAGTTTCAGGGTCACTTAGTGATTTTGATTTACAGATTTACAAGGGATCTAAGTAACATTTCAAAATTTAGCCTTTAATCCTATTTGTAAGTGAGGGAAATTTTTTCTTGTTTACAGTTTTCAGTGTATTTTTAATTCAGCATGATTACTTAGTTGTGTGTGTGCGTGCGTGCGTGCCTGCGCATATGTGTATGCGTGCGTGCGTACGCATGCATGTGCAGATGTGAGCGTAAGCACCTGTATGCAGAAGCCTCTCTTCTGGCTCTGAGCTCTGATTCATATCTGCTCTGGGTGAGGCCAGAATGGGTGGCTCTGAATAAGGACTTTACTTGGAGGAGCCAAATGCCATCCTTTTTAATTGTATTCCCTGTGCCACGACAGCTCCAGAAGGTGGGGACTCTGGGGACATTATTATGAGTGCTGATCATTATAGCACTTGGGGCTCCTCCTTTAATCTTAATATACAGATTTTAAACACAAATTTATCAGAAACCAACTTCTTGGTTGCTCTTTCATGCTTTCCCTTTTTCTTCTTCAGGGAAATAATTTAAATTTTATCTACCTATTTATTTGTTTAGAGACAGGTCTCATAAGTCCTAGACTGGCCTTGGATTTGCTGTGAAGCTGAAAGTAACCTTATACTCCTGACATCCTATCTCCTCCACCTTTGGAGTGCTGGGACTATAGGTGTGAGCCCCCATATGCCACATACCTTAAACTTTATAATTTAAAGATCTCGTTATTAGGAATTTCCCATTTCTTATTCCTTGTTTTTTTTAGTCTTCCTTTTACCCATGGGAAAATGTAGCACTTGACCCTCTCAGCTTTAGTGTTTGCACTGTTTGCCACGTGTCTAGAGGACAGTCCTATTTCTATTTCCCATCCATACCCATACTCTAGTACAAACCCACTATTTCCTGCAAAACTGAGTCACAACAATTTTTCAAACTGTTAAGAAATGAATCCTGGGGCTGGAGAGATGGCTCAGTGGTTAAGAGCACTGACTGCTCTTCCAAAGGTCTTGAGTTCAAATCCCAGCAACCACATGGTGGCTCACAACCATCCGTATGAGATTTGATGTCCTCTTCGGGGGTGTCTGAAGACACCAACAGTATACTTAAATATAATAAAAAAAAAAAAAAAAGAAAGAAATGAATCCTATGTGCTGCATTTTGTGTTTTGTTTCTTGTTTTCTGAAAGATGAGACTAGCTGCCAGTCAAGAATGTGGCAAATATTGGTTGCCTATAGTAGAATGTGCTTTAGAGTCCGTATCAAGCAGCAGAGGTAGCCATTACAAGTTTCTGGACTACCTTTGAAGGACTGATTAGGACCCCGATTCCTCAAGTATCACCCATGCCTTCCAGCTGCAGCTTGGTGCCTGCCATTCAGTCTGTTTCAGTTTAGTTCCCTCCCATTAATTTCCCGACCATAAGTACTCAATCCCACCCTGAAGTGTCTGCCTTCTTTTCGGAAGCTACCTGGTATGCCTTGACTTTTCCCTTTTTGGTAACTCAGTTTTCAGTCCTCTTACACCCAGTTTTCTCCCATATACATACAAACTCTAGTACAAACCCACCACTTTCAGCAAAGACCTGAGGCTATTGGCCCCAGTGATGGATGAGGCCAACTACTAGTAAACATCTTGCTTGGCCAGTTTGCTGAAAGCAATGCTTCCTCTCTCCCCTCTGGCTTCCCTTTTCTTATGTCTTTATGGCTAACTCTTCCTTCAAAACCCACTCTTTCATTGTTCCGCAGACTTTACCTATGGTTATACATTGGATCAGCCCAACCCCTGCATAGGTTCCAACCTGACCTATCACTGCTACAGACCAGGCCCTGCCTGTTCTCTCCCAGACAGAACTCCTTCCGCAGCTCTGTGCAGGCTCTCACTGCCTCTGTCTTCACTGTGTGCCTGTGCCTGCATGTGCATATCCTACACGCTGCCATATGGAAGCATCTGTCATTCTCCTATGTAATGGGGTTTCATAGCCTAGTCCATAAGCAAACAGTGTCCTCTCTCCCTTGGAATATCTTATTCATATTTATATTCCTAGTGGTTAGGATGGTGCCTGGCACATGGCAGGAAAGCTGCAAATGCTGACACATGCATAATTGGTTGTGCATGGTGAAATAGAACACATGGTGTGGTTTGATTTCCTTTCTTCAGTGTGAGGAGATGGACAGAAAAAAAAAAAAATCAAAGGTCTGTCCTGAAGAAGAGCTTAGGATCCCACTGGAGAAGAAAGAACTTGGGTTGTTAGAACTTTAAAGGGAAGGGTCATTTTTGAAGCTGTGTAAATTAGGAGCAGAATCTAGGAATGTTATGAAACTCACATATCTAAGAGAGAAGCTCTAGTATTACCATATGTTCATGTACCTGTTAGCTAGTAATGCCAGCTAATTTCACTTGTGACAGAACAAGGCATTACTTTTTCTTAGGCACACTGGCTCTCCATCAAATATGGATAGTTCCAGAGTAGAGATGGCAAATGAAACTGAGACTATTGTTCTAGTGAAGTGGACATTTATTCTAGAAAGCCACCATCTGCTTGAGTTGGGGTGAACTCCTCCTAATGGGCACATTGCATGTGGCAAGGGAACCTCTTCCCTGAGACAAGTTATCAGAGGAGGAGAGTGAAAGCCCTTGGCTCAAATGCTTGTAGAAACTTCTATCAGCAGTCGACAGTTTCATTTTGGAATGCTTAGTTGGCTTGGGAACTGTAAACATAACATGTGGCAAGCTTCCCATTTACTGTGCTCTAGGCAGAGGAGCAGGCCCTGCTCGCCTGTGAGAGAGAGATGAGGCAGATGGTAGGTGTGTTGGCTCCCACTATTCAGCCGTGCAGTGGCCACAGGACAGAGGTACGCTTGACAGATTTGATCCAGCCTACTGTGGAGGTTACAGGAAGGCCCACGAGGGCTGGGCTGCGTTGTTAGAGGGTGCTTTCCATACACAGTCCTACTGTACTCACATTTTTTTTTTTTTTTTAAATTATGGGAGACAAAGATATTTTTCAGTCTTCTATGTGTCACTGCCATACAGTTCCAACTGTTTGGTCATTAGCCAAGAGGACTGCAAACAAGAACTCCTTTGACCTGAAGCTAGACTTACTGCTAAAAAACAAAACAAAACAAAACGCCCCAAAAGACAAATTTTGGGGGCAGTACTTCCAATCCCCAGTTAATCAGAAGTGCATTTTAAAAAAAAAAAAATTACAGAGTCAGACTGATATTTAACCATTCACATTTTTGCTTTTAGTTAAAATTTACATGAAACTGGATCCCAATCAAGCTTATTCTAAGAAAGCTAAATATCAACCACCTGGGGAAGGAATGGAGAAACAGAAGTAACTAAGTAATTTCACGGGTTCTCCGCTTCGGGTGTTATCAGGCTCAACATGGGTCAGTGTGCAGTCACTACACAAAAAAGCAAGGGCCCCCACGTAAAAGATTTACAAAGGTCTGAACAACATGACTGTTGTTCATAGAATGACCTAGAAAGTGTGGGACACTGATAATAACAGCTTGTCAATGTTCTATTTCACAATTGCAATCTAAATAGTAGATGCAAAACAGGGACACACAGTGGTAATATAAAAAGGCCTGGATGACAAGGAAATTTTTTTTGTTATTGTTCAGCTTGGTGACTCTCAAGGGAGCAGGGAGCAGTGATTCTTCCTCTGACATTTAGTCCTGAGATGAAGTTTTCTTCGAGGGCAGCACACACAGGCTGCTTCTTTCCTTAACAAGTCTGGGCTCATACCAATACAGCTTTGCCAAGGGATATATTGCCAGGCTTTAGGGGAAAAAAAAAAAAACCCAAAAAACCAAAAAACATCTATCAATGCCTGATATTTGGAGCCAAAGTTCCTCAAGACGTTCTGGGGATTTCAGGACGGGTTACAAGCAGGGCTTCAGGGCCACATGGCCAGAACAGCTGGACACGAGAACTGTTTCCTCAGTGACTGAGACTTCATAAAAGCTGAGAGGTTACACTCTTCTCTTCTACCAAAGCATAACTTGCATTGATTGCAGAAAGAAAGCAGCAGTGAATGGCCACAGAGCCATGAACAACCACAGGACCCTATCACACTCTCTCTTAGCTGTGTTACCCCCTTGGATCACCCTTGTACATGCTCTGCAAACTGCCACAGCAGGAAAGGGATTACAGGGTGACTCAGGTTTCCCTTACTGTCACTTATTCTTTGCTCAACAACAAACTAACAAAGAGAAGGGTGCTAAAATACACATACAGGAAGAACAAAATGTATACAGATGATATACAGAACTTTTCATCTGTATGCATATATATATATTTATTTATTTTACCAAGAACAAAACATATGTGCACACATGAACTATGGTATATGAATTGCAAAATTCTACTGATTCCAGGTGATGAGTTGAAAGCCTATTATAGATTTGCTATCAAATTAGTATTATATAGTTTAGAATGATAAAAATCACTGCAAACAATTTAATATTTAATACTCTTTTACTTTGAGTGTTGGCAAGCACAAACACAAGAACACTTTAAATTGGAAGACAGCAGAAAAAATGGAGAGTGCTTATACTTCAGAACCTTTCAAGGAACTTTCTCCTGTTTTAAAAGGCGTGCCACATGCTCATTCTCCACTCCTCAGATTAAACGACTGGCACTTCCTATCCAAGGCACCGCTGATCTCTTCAGCCCCTAGTGGTTTGCACAGGCTTGTAGGATATGTTAGTCCCACACTCCTTGCCTATCTACTGTCTATCAGGCAGCCCTGGCTGGATCCTTTAGCATGCTGTTCTAAGATGAGAACGCTGAGAAGCTTCTTTTGGGGATGAATGCCATTCCTACCACAGCTGGTTTTGGGTTTATCACAGGTACTCTGATGGACTGTACATGTACAGGATTAACATAAACCAATGTTTCCCTCCCCAAAGTCCTCAGTCTTGGGCACCCATGCTCCTAAAGACAGCTTCCCTCTCATTCTCCAGTTTTTGTCCAAGTACGTTCTCCTTGGAGAGGTCCCTCTTGTCTTGACTCTTGTTCACCCCCAACTCTCAGTTTCACTTATTTACAGAAGAGAAGGGAACCAGTTAGCCTGTGCACTCCTTAGGTATTATCTCTGAAATGTGTGAACAAGGACTGGGCTCCTGGATCCCTGACGTGCTGCAGTAGCCCCGGCTTCTAGCACTGGACTTGGCAGACAGTCCACAGGAAATGTTTGTTTGGTAAATGAATAAATGCAATTAGTACTCATAATTAGGACTGGTTAGAGTATTTAGTGTTTTTCAAAATCCAAATATCAGACTTATGCCAATGAAGCAGCAAATTCCAGACATGAGCTATGACACCGAAGTAGTTCAGGTGCTCCCCAAAGCTCACTGTGGACTGCAGTGTCCTAGTGAGCATTAGGGGAGCAGCAGGTATTAATAGCC